>JAAAKQ030092758.1:0-33227 GCA_010016005.3 Zanna intricata
AACGACTGGCACTGGATAGGGAATCTTGGAGAGCTGCATCAAACCAGTCAAATGACTGAAGACAAAAAAAAAATTAAGTTTTGAGAGAGAGTTTAAGCTTAAGTTGTTCTTCATTTATGTTGTCTTTGTTTTATTAGTATACTGGAAAACAAGATGATACACTAAAAAAAAAAAAAAAACTGTTTAAAAACAAATATTAATTGACAAATTAAAACAATATTTATAAAAAAAGTAGAAAAGTATTTTTAACCCGGATGTTAGAAAAATATGACAAACAAAAGTAATATTATATATGTATTTAGTGGTAATATGTAGTGTACCGTTAATCCAGAACACCAAATTTAGAGAAAAGATCAGAAACAAAAAATTGGTAGATCCATTGAATGTACTTTTTAGAAATTTTTTTAAAAGTTTAGTTTATTAAAATATTTTGAAAACATTTTTTTAAATTGATACTGATAACTGATTAAAACTGATAACTGATTAAAAAATTTATTTGAGAATAAACACAACCTTTCTTGATTTTTTCACCGAGTTATTACACTTTAAACTTACCGCTTATCGAGAATGATATAATGAAGCAAATGTTATTAAAAAAGGTTTTTTTTTTTGGGAGTGTTATAAAAGATACTCAATAGTGTGAGCTTAACAGAATTTTGATCATTAAAATGTAATTTCATTAAATTATTTTGATAGTTTCTTGGTGTAAGAATTTAAATGTGTGCCTTTCGTGACCACTTTTGTGTTTCGAATTGTCCTTGAGCATTGTTTATATTAAAATTATGTTCTGGTTGCCTAGAAAATGATTTTATCATTACATAGGTAGGCTATACCATTATGGGGAAAAATATTAAAGAACACCAGTTATTTATAAAATAAACATTTTATAGGAGAACTTACTTTATTGGTTACATTATTGTCTTTCCCTCTCTGTCTTTCAGGTCGGTAAGTATGCACATTTAACTTTTCAAAAAAAAATGATACATATTTATAAGCACAGTTACGTGTGTTCGGGCATGTTATTCAGCTATTTTATCTTATTATTCTGTCATCCATGATAGCCCATTTATTCAGTATTTGGATAGGTTTATTTTTAATTTTAACTGTGAAGCTGCCGACCTGTAAAGAATTAACTTATATTCAACCAGTCCGTTTTCAGTTTGACATAGTGTATGGTACATTAGACGCTTAACTTGTGGTAAAGTAAATAGTTGACTGAAATTACTTAAAGCATGTAAAGAAGTTATGAACTTTTTGTGAATCGTCATGTGCTTCACTCTATTATAAATACCATTATAAATACCACGTTGGCTTAGTACAAAACTCTCAACAAGTTTAGCCCCCTTCTGTTCAACTTCTGCCACAACGAAAACTTTTAATATAGCACCCTTAAATGAATCTAATCCCAACATTGTGCATATCCTCCTCTTTCTTTGGTGTAATTATATCAAGAGAAAATTCATTTTAACTCTAAAGAAATTCATTTTTGTGGTAAGTTTTAAATGCTGTTGAATGAAATACTTTTGGTAGATTTTCTCCGTTCTAACCGAGTTTTTTAAAAATATGTTCATTCAAATACAGTTAAAATATTCGACTAAGTAATTTTTTTTTTTAAATAATTAATTTGGAATTATAGCAGCTTGAAACGTTCCTTGTAGCTTAAAGGCAGTAGCGTTCTTTATTGCCAGTAAAAAACATTAGACTAGTATAATCTGTATTTTCTTCATGTGCGAAGTATGTGTGTTATAAACCGTTTTATTGGCTTGAATATTAAGGGAATAAAATAAACTTCAATTGACTTCAAGGAAAAAGACTTAAATAAGATTATAATTATTATTATAGAGCACTATAAATAATAGATTTACTTAGTGATTTATTATCCGTATCCTTATAGTTTTTTCCGTAATATTCGTTTTACCTTTTCGCTTCGTGGTGCCTAGAGGCTTTTCAGTAATTCCAAATAATAAAGGGTTTATACTAACCTTCAGATGTGTTATACAACTCTGCAGCAATTTTGATACGAAAATAAATTATTAAAATATATTACGTAAATTTATTTCATTAAAAGAACATATTTTGCTTTAGGCTAAAATCGTTCAAACGTTGTTTTTTAATTCAATAAACTTTAAAATTTTAAAAAGAAAGAGAGGGATGACCGTAAAAATAAACCTATCAGATTATTATTAATCGCACTTTTTATCGCTGCTCAAGCATAAAGGTGACAGCTGTTGAGAAAAACAGTAAACTTTCTAAGTATTATTATTGGGAAGTGCTGTCTGGAGTTTTATACAGGTTAGGAGATATTCCGGTTATACCTGAAACATTTTTGCTTACCAATGTCCATACTTTGCTTCGATGTTTGGCTCTTGGAAAATTTAATTTGATAGGTTACGAGTACTACTATTTTTTCCTGTTCTTTCTTTAAAATATAGTTGCCTAGAAACCATATTAAATAAAGTAACTACTAAAGTAACTAAATAAAGTAACTATTTATACTGATTAGAGATGATTATTTTTACTACAGATAAGTTGGTAATCTTCGGTTTTTTTTTCATGTGTATTTATGTATAACTCGTAGTTGTACCTTGAACTTAAATTTAACTAATACAATAGAGTAAATGTGTTTAACTCCATGACCTCCAAAAAGTAGAAAAAAAAAATATATTGAATATTTCAATATACATATATATATGTTGAATATTAAACATTCTAAATAATATTTATTTCATTTTAGATTCACGAAATAACCATTTTCTTCACGAGCAGAAAGTTTTACTTAATATAATTAACAATTTGGAAACTTGTTCTATTAAATTTTATAAAATTTATTACCTATTACTAAAATTCAATGTAAATTCATTAATATTAGAAGGACTATAAATTTTCTTCAAAAGGATAAGAACTATTGATATTAAAAGACATCGGGAAAGATATTTGATAAAAATATCTCCCGAGTGTAATCATTAGGAAAGAATGTAAGTAACGTACAAAGAAAAAATCACGTATTACATGCAATTTTTTTCATTTAGTTTATTTTATAAAGAAAGCTTTGGATTGGCTGACGAATAAAACCAACCGACATATAGCTTTTATAATTTTGCCAAAAAATATGTACTTTATTTATTTATTTTTATGGATCGTAATTTTGATAAATGCGTTTTTAGAATTCTTTGACTACGTTAATATAATTAAACAATTTTTTGTTCAACATTTTATATTGTAAAAACAGGCTTTATACAACTCGTACTACATTTCGATTGCTATTTTTACGATACGTTTTTTTGTTATCAAAATTATCCCTTAACGTTATTTTTTTTATCTACGTCCTTAACGCTTTCTAACGGATAACTGTTGGTCCAGATTGTCCACATTTGATGAGGAAAGTCGGAATAAATTTGTAATAGGGAGTTAGTAGAACATATTACCAGGGTTAGTCATAAAGTAAAGAACTTTTTTTTAATTTTGTAATTTTTTGGTTATAGCCAAACAAAACTTTTTTTACAATATACCTGTTACTTAAACTATTTTTCTACTTAATCGCCGTTCAAATTTAAACACTTGTATCGTTTCACCTGCAGCTGTAAACTACGCGGCTCGTCAGATCAAAACGTTTTTTACTTTCCGAATGTAATAATAATTGATAATTTTATTTTACTGTCAGTTCGGTAATACAATTAATAGTAAATTGTTGCGATGAAATCATAGTTGTTGACTTGACATCTTGTTATTGATTTTTTTTTAGATTTTATTTTTTGGGTTTATATTTAACTTTTTTCTTATATTTATTAGAGTTCTTACACCAAAACACTGTTTAAGTATTAAATTTTAAAATGAAACGGGTAAAATTAATTTACAAAAAAGAAGATGCTGAAAATTAATTTGATACTTTTAAGATTAAAGATTACGTAACTTTTTTCTATTCTGGCGATTTATTTTTTGTTGCATATTACTAATGTACGATTATATGCTCTTTGCTTTTCTCTCAAGAAAGCTTGTTTTTTTTAGGCATTTAATTTCAGTTGTTGTTTACAGTAAAAATACAATAAATAATGTTTAATGAAGGAATTGCGGTATGTACTCTAACTTTACTCGTAAAGCCCACTTTATTTATAAATCTGTGGTTCGTAAAGTTATCTACGTCGAGTAAAAAAGCTTCCGGTCGATTTAATGCAGTTTTTGAAAAAAGGAAGAATAAGGAACGCAGTAATCCCGCAAAATCCAGTACTTTAAGGGTTTTGCATTAAGTGTATTCGATAGATAGATCTCCTGAATTTTTTCTGAAATATTTATGACGGAAAAACTAACTCAACAATTTTAATAACTTTCATAATATTCATCAAATTGTTATCAATGAAAATGAATTATGAATAAGAAATGATCATTTTTTACCTTTTTTTTTTTACATGATTTTTTTATCTTTTTAATTTTATTTAAGTATTGTTATTATTATTATTTTGTACCCTATCTGACAATAAATCAATCCTATAATTGTTTTACATCTGCTTTTAAATAATTAAAATTAAATGAAAATTGTATAAATTATGTTACCTTGGTAGAGTAATTGTGTTATTAAATGTATAAAACCCTTTCTACATACAGTTGTAGTTTTGAAGCAAAATTTGTTAGTAAAAATATTGGTTTCTTCTTGCCAGATCGCTACATCGCTACAGATCGCTACGTGATCGGTAGTTTTTGTTAGAATTTTTCCAACGTAGTTTGAACTAATTTTAGAAATAAATTTAAAATTTTCAAGTTTGCGACATTGCGTTCATTTTTGCACTCTACTTCAACTTTTTTAGAATTCTTTTATATGTTCTCTAATAATTCAATAGATAAATTATGACGTATATACAATTTATATTAATTAATGGGAGTTTGATAGCGTCGAATTTTAATAATATTGTCTGATGAAATTTTTTTATACATGCTCTTTCCTTAGGGTTAAATCATTTATAAGTTTATATAAACTCTTTAAAAAACTCTGAAATCAAATTTTTCCCGAGATTTTTAGTATTTTTATATACGGAAAAATCTTTTATTATCCTCATCCATGTAGTCTTTTCCATTCCTTTTTATTTTTTGTCTTCTACGCTATTCTTTTAATTTCATTTTATTTGGTGAATCCTACTTCCTTAATATGTATATCTTCTACTCTTATTTTCACTTTTTACTGTTCAAACTTCCTTCTTTAATAAAATTAAATAACCCTGGATACCTTACGTATACCCACTTACTGCAAAGTTCTATTACCAAGATTCTACTACAGCTTTCTTTTCTCCATCCGTCTTAATATGTGTTGATTTTGAACTTTATCAAATTTTTATTCGCAAAATAAAATCGTAAAATACGAACTGTTTTATATTTATTGTCGTATATTTATGACATTTATAAAGCCCCGTTTTTTTAAGACGGAAAGGTTGGAATAAATATATATTTGTATGTATATATACGGTGAGTTATTGACGATTTTGTTTTTCATATATGTAAAGTTTTCATACGAAGATGAGATAAGTGCCATAGTACGTGTATTCCATTGTTATTAAGTTTCTAAATAGTATTAATTATCAATGGGAGGTGTTTAACCAGACGAGAGAGCAGTATTAATTCTGTTTACATTAAAGGAGAAAGTGTCTAAATCAACTGAATTTGTATTTGATTCCTTGTAAACATATATCCGTCTTTTCGTCTCTCAGTTCATATCCTTACTAAAACACGTGTCTAGGACAACGGTTATTATAAGATTAATTATATACCACTGACTACCAATCTACAGCAATAAACTGTTGATTTATCATCATAATAAAGCCATTTATTTGCTAATATAAATGACATGTATTTACCTAATCGAACTGAAGATTGTTAAATTATAATGAACACAAAATTATTAGAAATAATGTACGACTTATTTTCAAAATAATTGATTTCCAAAGCTTTTCTAAGCTGTAAAAAATGCTAAAATTAAATTTGAAAGATGTTTAGAAAAATAAGTCCCAGTAATTTGAATATGGGTTGTTTATAATTTTTAAACATATTTAAATTATCACGTTTCATCACTTGAACGGATTTGCAAAAAAATAATAAACCCTGAGAATATATTAAAATTCAAAGTTTTAATAGTGCTGGCTAACTTTATTTTCTGTTATGACTATATTAAAAAAATTCAATAATAAATTATCTATATTAGAAAAAGTAATAAATAACATAATTTGTAATTAATAGAATGTGTTTCTAAGAAGCATCAATAATTTTTTTTTTTTTTTTAATAAATTATTTCGATAATAAAGTATTTTAAAAATATATTACCAGAAATATTTAGATTAGTCTAATTCATCATTAAAATTTTATACTTGTGATGTCAAATTGATATGAACAGCTGGATTCATACAACTGGATTAACTATTGAATTTGTTTTAGTAAAATCATTAGCTATTCTATTCGATAACATTGAGTTAGCTATTCGATAAAACAAACGTAAATATCTGATAAAATTTAAATTTAACAACTTAATTTTTCTTCTTCTTTCTGTCATATGTTTAGACTTCCGTCTGTTACGCCATCCTACATTCTGAATTGATCTTGTTATCTCTTCCTTGGGCGACCCACATCTGTTACCCCTATTGAATGATAATCATAAATTCCTCTGGGCATCTGCCATTCGCTGCACATGATTCAACCAATGCATCTGATATTCTTCAACTTTTTATTCAGTTCAAATATTCTAAGTTTTCGAATCTGAATGTATTATTTTGTCAGTTCGTGTACAATGTGGTACTAATCTTGAGAAACGTATTTCTTTTGTTTGTAATCTTAAATTATGAGCAGTTGTCATTGTCCACGTTTTGCTCCCAAAAAGGCATGGAGGAACTGACTTTACTTCGTAGATAAAACAAGAACAACGTAGATTTTTATAAGAGTATTCTTCTTCACCTTATTTCTCAAGATTCTTTTTATGGCACCATTTAAACGATTAAAATTCTCAATTTTGTCACATATTTCTTTTATTTCTCGTAAATAAGATACCTTACATTCTAAAAATTTTTAATAGTTCGCTTGCTTATTTTGAACTGTCAAAGATAGCAACACTATATATAATTAAAATATCTCTTCGGATAAATCCAAGTTTATAGCTTTTATGGGGAACAGTTTAATTATTACATTTTATTCTTTTACAAAACTTAATTCTGAAACGGTAGTGCTACATTATTCTTTGCATTTAATGTTTTGATATCTTCATAAATATTTCTGTTTGGAATTTATTTATAATTTTCGGCCTCAAGAGTAACAAATTATACTGTTAATAATATTCTATGGTTTAATTGGAGTAATCTGATGAGAGTTTGATTGTAAGGTGGCTTAATATTTAAAAGTGAGTTTCATGAGACTAATGGATTTTAAAAAATCCAATTTTATTAGTTATAGACGAATGAAGTTAGTTTTTAATATTTTATTAAAATTTGATATTAATGAGCAGAACAAAAGAAATCGACATTGTAAAATAAACAGTTTTGTAAGAAAAGATAAAGACGATGTCCTCCAGCGATAAAACTAAATCCAAAGCATTTTAGTTAAGAGAAAAAATATATAATTGTTAGAAGTACAGCATGCTTTCTTTATTGACGGTGAGAAGGATTTCCTGTCGGTGTTAGTGTCATGAAACTGAGTCGGGGTGGATTTTTCTAGTGATCAAGGGAAGGGTAAGTTAGAGGATGAGGATCTGGAGATGAGACGTTCTGTTACATTCAGTGGTTGACAGTGATAGATGGATTAGCTGTAATAAATTGAAACTTCTTATAAGTCTTCCAAACTGGGTACCCGTGTACTGAAATTACTCTGAGGCTTCTTCATCTGCTTCTCCTTTTTTATCTTCTTCTTCTTGTTATTCATCATCTGCATCTATTCGGTTACCAAAACATTTACTGGCACTTTTTTTTTCAAATTTAAGTTAAATATTAATGTATGTAATTTCATGTAATGTGGAATTTTTTATAAATCGGTACACTTTTAACTTCGGTTTCAACTATGCTGATTATTTTTATTTATGCACTTTAAATTTTATTTAATCAAGTTTTATTATTTAATTTTGTTTACCTCCTATTTTAACAATTAAATATATTTAATGTAGATAATATGATTTTACTAGTTGTTCATCCAGTTTTAATCATATACAACTTCTGACTATAAAAATATTTTAATTTGCTGAAGTACTTAGCGTTACTTTTTATTATTCCTTTTTATTTTAAATTTATTTTTTGAATTTAACAAACAATATTTGCCCAAAACGTTTACATGTCGAAAATTTTAGGAATTTTAATCATTAAAAGGTAATTATTTTAGCAAATGAAAGACTAATCGCCCGATTACATTTACTTATTGAAAGATGAATTTTACAGAGAATGAAAAATTATAAAAACCCAGAACCTTCCGGATGAAAAGCAGAGATGCTGCTACTCTGCCACAGAGGTTTGCATCGCAAGTTTAAACTAGGGCTAACATGCGAAATAAGCTAGGAATAATAAAATGATGTTATTTTGTGTTTTACGATTTCTTGGGCCGTCCGTTTACATTCAATTATTTAAATTTTCAGTAATATGTTTCAACTGTTTAAAGCAGTATTAATTTTTAGTATATTTATTTAAATTATAAATATCATGTCTGAGGGCTGATAACGACGTTGTGCGCCCAAGAAAAAAAATCAAAATAATAGATTTTATTATCACAATATTCTGTATATAATTTCAATGTGTCTAAAAAAAATATATATATATATTAATAAAAGTGTAACCAGTAGGCTATGCTACATTTTAAATTCGGTTACATTTAAAAATTGCTACATTTAAATGCTACATTTAAAAATTCGGTTTTCAAATTTCAACGGAAATACTCATTTTGACCAGCCCTGAATCCATTTTGACTAGTTTCGGCATGATGTCTACATGTATGTAAGTATGTATTTCTCATAACTCAAAAACAGTTAGCCGTAGGATATTGAAATTTTGGATTTAGACTGTTGAAATTTTGAATTGGACTGTCGTAACATGTAGTTGTGCACTTCCTCTTTGGATTGCAACCGACTGAAGCAAAAGTGTCCTAAAAGCCGAAAATTCAAAAAAAAAAAAATGCAATTTTAATTAATGGATTATTTGGATCTTATAATGGGAAGAGACATCGGTTAAATAGGACTTCATCCCAGAACTTCATCATATGTTGATTTCTTAATAATTATTAACTTCTGATTGTAAAAAACATTATGATAAATAATAATTCAATAATAACAATAAAAAAAAGAAAGAAAATTATTAGAAGTTATTAATGAAACAAAATTTCATGAAATTTTTATTCTAAAGAGATGTGTACGAGTATATGTAATTTAATAGGTGTACAAGGAAGTAATGTCTCCACATCAGATTTTTTTAAATAAAAATGATTCACGATCGAAACACCTTTTTTAATTTTTTTTTATTATATACATTTTTTTTTTATATAGATTGAAGTTCTACTGAAGACATTATAAAAACACACACTCCTACAAAACACATGTCGGTATGTGCAGTGTATGTATATCTTTGTTTTCCTATCAAGAGTAATTATTTTTTTAACATATTTATAATATAAAATGTTACCCAAAACTCTACATTTGTCACTTTTATTTTTTTTTTTCGCGTTATATGGTATATTTTTTTCATTTAGGCTATATTAGTAAAATATTTTTCTCGTCAGTTCGGATGAACGATTTATTTGAATTTCATTAAAACTTGTTACATTTATGTTGGTGGCATTTTATCACGTACCGATATTGTATTCAAATAAAACTTATATTCAAAGAATGTTTTCTTGTTATCCGTTATTTTCTTGTTTTGGTTCTGTTTTCGAAGCTTATATTTCAAATACCTTTACTTTGTTACTATATAACCATTTCTTATTATGAATATGACTAGAGAGTACATATATTAAAATGTTCATCTATTCTTTCAATCTTTTTTTTAATATTCAAAGAAATATTTTTAATTTAATTTTGCTTGGTCAGCTAAATTTTTTTTGTTGAAATTTTCAACAAAATATTTTTGATACTATTTTTTATTATGTTTTTTATTTAATTTGTTGTCAATTCACTACTGTATAGTAGATTACATTAATTACTATTATAATAGATACTTAAGTCTACTTGTATCAAAACAAATATAATTAGGCAAATATGTGTAGAAAATGAAGTAGTGAGAAACAAGATAAATGTAACACTTTTCTTGAAAAAAATTAAATGCTATAATTTAAATGGTATGCCCATTTAAAGAGGATGCTAGAAAAGAGTTTATCAGCGGAATAGTTCCGTGCAAACCAGATGTTCTCTAATGTACTCTTGAGTACGATCTTTGATAACATGCATGCCAAAATAGTCTGTATATTCTATCCATGGGAAGAAGAATTTAATTTTATTATAAAACTATTATTAGATTTATTTATTTTTTAAATAGATGTATTTATCGCTTTATTTTGTAATTTGAAAAATACACAAATGTATTTTTCGTTAAAATTATCAAAAGTTTAAACTAAAATTTAATCTGTTCGATTCCATTCATAAGTAAACTCTGGAAGCGTTACGTAGAATTTTTGAAAAAAAAAAACTTTAGTTATATTCTGTTAATGATTCATAATATTACTAGATAATTTTTTAATTTCCTGATTTTCATCAAAATTTATACTTTTATTAGTCGTGATTAAAGTAAGCAAAATAGTTTCATTTGGTTTGATTTTAAACTATGCATTATGCGGCAATGATGCTCGGACCTTTGTTTTTTGCTAAATTCCTTTATTTACTTATAATCAGCTTCTACAATGAAGCTATAAGCAATTTTTATGATTGACCATCACCTGAAAGAAGACCCCCCCTACGATAATCCTAAAATAATACAAAAACAATAGTATAACATAGCAAACAAACAATAGTATAACATAAACAATATAACATTTGATATAGTGTCGTAGAATTTCCATTCGAATCACATCGAGTCAACATTAATATTAAAGCAACAAAATAACAACTTTAAATAGAACAGTAACTCTGAAACAGCCAAGAAACAATAAATTAGCACCGAGCCGTCAAACCGGATCATCATAACGGTCCATGAACAAGATCAAGCACATGGAGCTTTTTAATTCTCCTAACGTCCTCGCTGTTGTCAGCGGATTCAAAGGTAGATGCTTATCCACCCTGGACACATACTTTGAAACTAGACGTCCAATTTCCTCTCGAATGTATGGAATACCTACGTAATAGGGATCTCAACATTCCTCGTGAACCACGACGCGTTGGTTATGTTCCATAGAAGTTTGTTCCGAAATCATTTAATGACTTCCTCGTTGTTGTTACCGGCCGTTCCCCAGAGTTCAATCCCGTACGTCCATATCAATTTTAAGAAAACCTTGTAGAACAGAACCTTGTTGGAGAAAGACAGTTGTGATCGCTTACCCAGCACCAAGTACATCTTCTTAAGCAACAATTTCAATTATCATGCAAATTTTATTATAAATATTTTATCACAAGAAAAATAAAATAAGGTGCTTCATTTTTAAAAAAAATTAATTTAAATGTTGCTCAGCCAAAGTGTGTTTGTTTTAAAACCATTCCTGATCCATTTCAAAGTTTTTCGTAATGCCTAAACAGTATGTTTTTTTTTTAGTGCATTAATATATTAGCATAGAAAAAAGAACTAATAGTACAAAAATACAAGGCTTTTATTAGATCATGAAAAGTACTTTCGTGGATACAATCAGAGTCAGACTTATTTGTAGGATAATTTTTGTAATTAAATTTTAATTGTAACATTGACATCATATTTACATTTATTTACTAATATATTTAACGATTCGATGTTTAGTAAGAACATTAAAAAAAAAATCAACACCGAGATTTATTTTACGCAGTCTTTTAGCAAGTAAAATTCATTGACAATTCCATGTACGTAACAAAAAACCCTTCTGGGAAAACAAAGGGAAATGGTTGATTACGTTTTTCACCGACCGATGTTGAATGTAGCCTTGAAAGATTTTATTACTACGTATTACATGATACAACATAAAATCAATAGCCGATAACAAAACTTTCTAATGTTTATAGGCGTATCAAATTTTGTTATGCGATTCCGGATTGATTATATTGTTATTGAATATATCTATAATTTCAGTTTTTTATGTTTAAATTTCATTACTTCTTGTTAATAGAAAAAAAAAGAAAAATTGTGAAGAAAGGATTTTTTTTTGTATATAATAACAGTAAAAAATATAGCAAAGAGTTCTTTGTTGTTTTTTTTTTATCTTAAAGCAGATTGTCCATTTCTAATTAACGTTATTGAATTTTTTTTTATGAGAACAAATTACGTTGTAATATGGAGGTAACATCTCTATCTTTTGTTGTTTAGAATTAATGATTTTATGAAGTTTCTTCTATCTTTATTTATGTATAATTTTATATAAATTTGTCTGAAGATTTATCAGTAATGTTTATTGAAGGTTTTTTTATAATTATAATAACAACTAAATAAATTAAATTTAAAATCCGATATGATTAGCAATTACAAAAACGTTATAACATTATTATATGTGTTAGTACGAAAAGTTTTAGGATGACTTGAAGATATTTTTGTTTTTTTTCAAGTAGTAATTCGGTAAAGTCCTGCTTTTCCAACCTCTAAAAAAAATAGGTTATCAAAAATGGTTTACCTTTTTTTTTTTTAATTTTTTGGAGGTTTATACTAAATTTGTACATGAAATTTTATTTATTTTTTACGTAACAATTAAAATGAATATATTTATTAACAGAATTCCTTCAATGCCTGTTCATATATTCAGGAATAGTTTCGCTATATCGTTTCTTTGAAGGTAGGTATTGTAGGTATTGCAAAATACAGTGATACATGGACTTAGTGCCATTAAACACCCAGAGAAAACAAAGCAACTACAAAAGATTAAATATTTTTTTTTTTTTTTTTGGGGGGGAAGGGCAATAATCATTTGCAACAAATGTTATGATGTGATTCCATTAATACCATTTACACAAATTAATACCAGTTGAACTCTGAGTAAGCGTTTCATTCAGTTTTTGTGCTTTATTCTCTTCCAAAAATAATTGTTATATTTAATCTGAGCCGGTATTTTTTAAGAAATGAACATTTACATGCTTAATATAAAATTAAAATAAATTAAGTCGCTGTTCCATTTCTTCTAATAGTTTGTAGTTTATCAGAAAGTAATGGTTTTAATGTAGCTTTAGAAAGCTGATCTGAATTTTATTTCTGCAGCTTCAAATTTTATTTTTTAATAAAATTTAATAAAAAATGCCTGTTTTTTTTTCATATACGAATTGAAACTTCCTCTGGTTTTTTTCTTTACCTAATCTATTCTAAATTTCTTCAATTTTTAATATGGATAATATTATTTATAAGGTAAAATGTATATTTTTTGTCTGGGCACGCATTTTTATTATGAAAAATGTGGAGTTGAAAGATTTTTAACTTGATTTTTTAAAATATCTATTTCTCATTCAGGACATTTAGAATTAAATAATTCAAATGAATTAAAATTTTACGGAAGTTTTACAAGAATATTTCGGAATTATAATTAAGTTTAACGTTAAATTATATATCAACGGAATTAAACAATTCTGAAATATGATTTTGTTTTTGTAATCTTGAACAAATTGAGATCGACCATTCCTGAGACGTTAGGTTAATTAAAAACTCAACCATCAAAAAACAACAGTATCCACGGTCTAGTATTTATCTGAATAAAAGTAACTACTTTTAGTAGGATTTGAACCTGAGAACTTCGACTTCGAAATTAGGTGATTTACGATGACAAGTTTATTATTAGACCAACCCGATGGGTTTCTTTAATTCTTATTTCCTTTGTTTTTATAAAATATAACACAACAATTGGTTTTATTGTAAAAGGGTAAATCAGATTAATTATGTGATAATTAAATGGTAAATTAGTTTAAGTAAATTTGAAAATAAATATTTCTTATTGTAGTCTTTATGATTTTCTAACTTAATTTAAAAAAAATTAAATTGGCTTATCATTATATGAATTTATTATTTATTCTTAAATTTTCAAATCAATTTTTGTGCCTAATTGATGTATTTAATATTTTTTTCTTCTGCCGAATCCATTTGAAATGCATACGCATAATATTAACTGATCTTATTAAAAAATTTATATTTTTAAAAATACGAAAGTTGAGGATGTTTATATATTAATCCGGGTGATTTACGTACTTTTAAATTTAGTTATAAGTATGAGCCGAGAGTTTTTATTGTTATTTTGATAAGCAGTGAGGGTTTTAGAAGGGGTAAAATGTGTTATTTTGTATTCAGAAAAACAATAATACCGGTCTAACGTATGCTCAGGTGTTCCTGTGTTGATTGATTGATTTTAAATCCATTCGGTCTGGATTATTACCGGGTTGGATAATTGCATCTGCAAGAGATTACCCTCTAATCGACTTCAGTTAGTTATACTCGAATGTTTTGATCTACCTGCCTGAACCAGGCCCGCTATCAACCAGACCCTTTTCCTATTAATATCCCCTGTCCTGTTTATCTACTTTCTTGTCAATTTAAACAACTTAAATTATTTATTCTATCTCTTTTTCTGTCTTTATATATTAAACTCAAACCGTATTCATTCAACTACATTGAAAAGAAATGAAAATAAATAATTTTTCATTTCCATTAAATATTGACTTTAGAAAAGTACATTCAAACATATATCCTTTCATCTTTATATTAGCCCGTATTGATTTAGAATGAAAGGTTTTATTAAACACTTTATTCAATTTCTTGATACAATTTTGTTTTTATCTTTTAGCTTTCCTAAATCGTTGTAAATTTTACGTCGACTTAGTAATTGTCAAGGATAACTGAATGATAGGAATTACTAGTTTGACTATATTCACACAGACTGGAAATCGTCTTCATTTTAACTTATTTATTTTAGGGTCCCTTTGTTAGTGCCCTACAATCTATTGCGCTTGCCGTTCTGTCTGTCACAGTAGAATTTATCGTAAATTATGTAACAGATTGTAATTTCAGATTTAAAAACAAAATAGATCATCCCCGATCAAAGGTAGAATAATTTAGTTTCTTTGGTCTACACACGTAAAAAAAAACTGTGAAAATAATTTTTATTTCAAGTTACTTTTAATACGAGACAATCCCACCCAGTTTGATGTGGAAATTCGTCTTAATGAAAACACTGAGTTGAAATCTTTCAAAATTGTTAGTTTTTAACAATATTGTATATAATTCAAGTAACCAGATTTAATAAAAATCTGATCTGGACATATTATGACTTCCTTCTACGCCTATTAAAAAATTACATATACCCATTTTTTGGTGCATTTCATTTAAATTTATTTTATTTGAAAGTGAGATACCATCCTCCAGTTCTGTAATGAAGTGCACAGTTGGATCACACTTGGATCACATTTTATTGTGATGTCCATTATCAGCATTTTATATTAATTTTGTTTCAGATTGCTCACATATGTGAGAACCACATATGTGCCCATTTATGGAGTGAGAACGTGTCGGGTCCGTAACCATGCACACATCGGTTAGAATCCGACTTCATATACGTATATTTTTAACTTCTTTTTAAATTTAAATATATTAATCTATTAATAATTATTAATCTCTGTAAACCTTTTTGAATTGAAATGAAGAAATATAAAGTATTATTTAACTAATAACTTCCGATTTTTTTTATTGTAAAAATTTGTTTGCAATGGGAAGTTAATAATTATTAATAAATCAATATATATAAATAAAAAAAATGAGATGAACTCTGATTCGAACCGATGTGCCTTCCCTTTGTAAGATCCAAACATTTCATTAATTAAAATTTTATTTGGCTATAACTTTGGAACCATTGACAGTAAATACCACTTATGATATATCTTTGAAAAGTATTCAATGAGGGCTTATTACTACATTTAAGAAAAAGTCCAAAATCCAAATTGTTTTGGATTTTGGGCTTTTTTTGTACACTTTTGCTCTAGCCGATTCAATGAAAAGGGAATGTGCACAACTAGATATTACAACAGCCCTATATACAAAATTTCAACATCTCAACGATTATTCATTTTTGAGTTATGCTGGATACTTACGTACGTATAGACGTTATGTCGAAAGTAGTCAAAAGGGATCCAGGGAGGGTCAAAATAGATATTTCCGTTGAAACCTGAATACCGAAATTTTTTGTGATCACAATATTTCCTTTACTTCGTACAAGAAAGTAAAAATAGGATTTTTGTATGAAATTTCAGGGTAATACATATTATTTGCCCTTCGACTAAGCAGTGATTATTACTTTTTTAAGCAAGAAATAGTGTGTGCGTGCGCGCGTGTCTGTGTTTGTGTGGACAGAGAGAGCGAGGGAGAAAATCTTTTTAAACATTTTTATTCATTAGTATTTATTTTTCCAACTTTTTTGTTTTTAATTTAAAATTAAACAATACTTACATAATCTATAATATAATAAAATAAATACGAGTGTACTACACGTATACTATAGAAATTGTTCTCAATGAATCATTAAAAACTTTTGTACACCAGAAATTAGGGATTGAATATCGAACTTCTACGTATTCTTCTATAAATTATGTCCCCCGAATGTGGTTAGCCATAAAAATTTACGTTTTCATGTCTATATTTCTTTGTTCTATGCTTCAGACTAAAAGTTCGAACACCGATTTCCGTAGCGAAGTGATAGCGTCTCGAACTTTTTTTGTGGAGGTCCGTGGTTGGAATTCCGGTCAGGCATGACATTTTTCATACGCTACAAATTTCCATTATTTATATATTATATAATATATAAATAAAATATATATATGTGTATATAATTATCATATATATATATATATTTTTTGTAGGCGCTAAGCGATAATATGGAATCATTCGACAGTGTAACACTTAATTTTTTCATTGAAGAAATGTTTTAGACTCTTCGTTTTATTAAAGTACCATTTTTTTTTTAGCTTTTTTTAATTCATTATAAGGAAACATTACTTATTTACTATTTAATTATTACTCAGTAATTTATTTTTTTCTTGTACGTACGTACTTGCACATTTAAAATTTAAATTCCGGTTTTCCTTATTGAGTGGTTATGTGTAATTTTTATTTATATAGCTATATTCTATGATAAAGTGTACAATATTTGCTGGATAGTGAGATTATAGGAGGGAAAAGGTTAAATATAAAGGGTCTTGTGACATAAAAGATAAATAGAAGACGACGTGACAGGAACGCTGTTAGAGAAGGTTTAGCGTGGTGTGAATGAAAATGGATTTATGAGTCGGCAAATGTGCTCACGAGTTGACCGAATTGAGGATCGTCCACTTCATTTTACTGAGATATGATGTCATCTGCGGTAAATGTCCGCATCGTATTTTCTTACAAACATTAGAGCCAATTATGTATATTGGTTAGCAATATATATATACATATAGAACATACAGTACATCTGGAATATCCATATTTAACTTAACTGTGCGTTTTAAGTTATTAATTTAGGATTACAGTTGTTATTTTCACATTAGTCATTAATTTTAGTATATATTTGACATATATATATTTTGACATATTTCACATAATTATTAGGATGTATTATCAACATTCTTAATGTACAAAAATTATTCATATTGTTCTAAATGTTTTTTTATTGAAAATTTACGTCAGTTTAAATTGAAACGTTTAATTCTAAACTACAGAAGAATTATATCCTGTTTAAAGAGAAATTCAGATCCGTCTTAAAAAAAAAAAAAAGTCTTACTGATATATATCAGCGATATATTTATCGCTGATTTTAGGAAATGTTTAATTTTTATATGTTTCTCTTTGGATAGATTATATAAATAAGCAAACAATAATTGTTTACTATAATTTTTTCGTTTATCCAGAATGATACATATTCTCAAATAATTTCAGATCAGAAAGAATTATCTTTCCTAACTGGTGTAACTGCTACTTGCAAAAAGACTGATAACGGGGAAATAGGGTATACTAAACAAACCATGCAGAGTGTTGGGTGTATGGGAGTAAAACGTAAATGGTGACAAAGAGATAAGCACACGATAGAACTGCCTGGAGGAGGTAGTGTGCTGCAAACCAATCCTAGGAAAGATTACTACAAGAAGATTAGTAGTAAAACGAGTTGTAATTATTTTTAGATTTTTTTTTTTAATTGTTTTAACTTAAAGTCAGTTTAGGTTAAAAGTTTTGTAAATAAAAAAGCGTTTTCTCTTTTCTATCAGTCTTTGTAGAAGAATTTTAGAAACGAAATCGATATATAAATTTGTACAAAAGCGATTTTTTTTAATCATTATTTTAAAGTGAGTTATTAACTCTAATTTATCTAAAAATGTGCTATTTGACCAATAATAACTGTGTAAACTTATAGAATGATAATATTAGAGAAAAAATTTAATTGTATTTAATTACATAATTTTCTGTTTCTCTTACTTAAACCCATTGTAAGCGCTGCAATTGTCTTCTTCCATATCCGATTAAGTTTTGTAAATGATTTTTTTTCAATCATTTTTTTTCTCAATGTACTGTTGTATCTGGTTGCTCTTAGCTTTATAAATCCGTTACTGGTTCTCTTTGCTATTTAAATCACTAGAAAATAAATTCTCACTTTTTTCTCTTCGAATCATTTTATTGGCTGTAGAATAGATAATTTGCAACAGTGATTCAAATAATTTATTTTTGTTAAGACAAACATCTTTGTTTTATTTCTCCTAATTATTCATTTACAAAATAAACCCTTATTTCCATTTCTATGTTAGTAATACTTTGCACTGTTACACAGCATTGCATAACGCCCGGATTCGTGAATATCGAATGTTTGTATAAATTTCAAGTAAATATTAGAATTTTACCGCAAGTAAACAAATTTTTACAGATGTATTAATAATAAATGTTCGTACTATACATAAAAGGGGTTTTTAGAGTTTATGATTTACCAGTATTTCGTATTTTTATTTTATAGCTCTATAAATTAATAAACGTCATTTATTCCTAGCTAACTCATGGTATGTTTTTTAGTGTCGGACGATGTTAAAACCTTGCACCCATTAATGGTTGTCGTTTTCGTTCAATAGTGGTTATTGAATTCCGTGAATTCGGACAGTTGAAACACAATTAAATTTATTATAGTTTTTATGAATGGTATTGTTATTTAATTTCAATTTTACATTTTTAGCTTGGATCTTTAACAGTTTTATTTGTTCGCGTACATGTACAATTTCAAGTTTTTGAGTCTACTGTGAAAACGAATTTGTTTTATAAATGGCAAACAAAAAAAAAGATAAATTTTTATAGCTCGAAAGTTATCAACATATTATTAAAAAAATTAAACTGTATGTTGTATCTGAAAATCTCCCACTTTTTTTATACTTAAAGTACTGTTGAACGAGTTGGATAGAATCAAATTTTGGTTTTTAGTAGTTTTTTTTTTTTTTTACTTAACATTTCACACCAGTTACTTTGATATTTTATTAAATAAGTATGTACGAACATTTATTTGTTGTTGAGTTCAGCTTATTAAACGTGGTTGTTATTGATATCCAGTTACAATGTAAAAAACGTTTGCGATTAAATCTGTTTACTCTTATTAAATTACATTATTGCCGCTGGGAATGTTACTCAATAACTTTACTTCATAATAATATAAAATCGACGTTTTTGTTATTCCATAAACAAAATACTTTTCATATAAGCTGTGTTATTTCACTTAGTTATTAAAAATTGAAGAGAATATAAAGAAAACCACTCTTTTTACTATTTTTTAATCTAACTTGATTATACGCTCGTATAAAACGTACGAAAGAAATAATAAAACCAATCTCTAAAACGTTTCTTGCCTAATTTGTACGTATTTGAATCACACTTTAGTGGTGAAACAGCTATTTCAGTCAGATGATATTTTCATAAGTAACATCTGTAAATGTAAAATAAACGTAAAATAATGTAAAAAAAAAAAAGAAATGTAGTTTACCTACAGCTAATTATTTGGAAATTACTAGGAGAACGTATTGAAAGAAAAATAATTGCTCTTGTCACGTAGGCTTAAAGTCGGATTTATGTTAAACTGGATTTATCAGTAAGAGAAAAAATATATTTTCCTTAATACTTCATTTCTGTGAAGATAAATCTGAGTTATGAAATGAGATTATATTTATTAACAGAAAATTTGTTCGAATTTTAACGTTCATAATATTATTTTAATTGCCGATCAATTAGCGTAGAAATTTTTTTTTATACGAGGATATTATCAAAAGAGTAAAAAATTCTATACTAAGATATATTTTTGTGTGTATAACATTATAGATATCTTACTCAAAATACGAAAGTTTGTTTTTCTGTTTCGGGGCATTTCTGTGCGAGTTAATGTATACCAATTTATATTTAACTTTCAGAATATTCGCTATTTATAACTAATTAAATAATTTATTAAATTCATGATGACTGATGATTTGGAATCTCTAACATCACTATTTATTTTATTTGTCACAGTTTCTCTCTTCTCTTAATTTTATTTATATAACATAATGTTTTTGTATTCTGTAACCGGTGTTTGGATTCATTCCCCTTAATCTTCTTTCGTCAGTGAATTTAATTTAGACTACTAAGAAAAAAAAAAAAAAAAATATATATATATATATATATAAATCACTGAATAATTAATTAATTCAAGTGTTATTATTTTGTATTTTAAATTGTTTCTGGTGTAGAAATGTAATTAATTATATTTTCTTCCCAATATTCTTGTTTTTATATCATTTTAAAATATCAAAGATACATTAATTTATAAATAATTTAACTTTTTTAAATTAAATATCAGATTTTGTTGGTAAAATATTATATATATACATTTTTTTAATATAATTTACTCCTTTTTTTATGAATAATTAAAACAATTAAACACATTTTTATATTATAAATTAACTGCGTTATAAATATGAAGCTGTCAGAAGCACGGTCAGCGATGATACACTACCGTTTAGGAACTTAATTACGAGTACTTTGAATAAATTTAGCTCTTACAAAGTGGTTTATATTTCCTAAAATTTAATGACTTTTTAAGTCAAAATCACAGTTTAAGAATAAAAGTATCGGAATTTAGACCAGAAATTTTAAATGCACGATAAGTTGATGCTATTTAAATCTCCTATAAAGATTTAAAAGGTTTGTTTGATGATGTACGAATTTATACTACGTACCCTTCTATTATAAAAAGAATTAATATTTTAATACTTAAATCCTTCTTGATATACTAAACGACTTACACTTTTAGAAATAAATATAATACATTTTTGTTTGTTTTATACGCTTATAGAAAAACACAATAATGTAATAAATATACTTTGTACAATGTGATTATGCTTTGTTGTGTTAGCGGTTTCGATGAAAAGAGTAGATTTTAATAGTTGAGATGTTTAGCCTCAAATTAATTTTTTAAGAAATAAAATAAAAATAAAAAAAATTTTTCTATTTTGTTTTGTTAAATCAGTAAAGATTTATAAGAATTTTCGCTAAAATTTAGTCATAGGTTACGAAAGACGATATATTAAAATCTATTTAAATATATCTAAAAAAAAAAAAGGCAATATATTGAGCAGTTGTTAGAGAAAAGCCAGATTTAGATTTAAATTTGGTAAATATTTCAACACATTACACGTAGTTCTCTGTTGAAGTTTACAAGAGTCTCATCCTTATAAGGATTGGTTCATTTAGAAAATAAATATTAATTTTCTAATCAGTTTGTGTAAGAAATATAATTTTAGAAATAATTATTAACTCCTCTTTTTTTTAAGAGTGGGTTTTTCTAGATTCTTATAAAATATAAAAAGTTAAAACTTTTACCGTCCTAAGAAACCTCATTTAGAAAAATTATTTGATGTAGTTTGAAGTAGGTAATTTAAAATAGTTCGAAATTAGAAAAAAACTTTTTAAATCTAATTTGAGAAGTGTTTTAATACAACTTTTTTTCAAAAAATTTTAAATAACATTAAAAAATGTTAAATATTATTAACTTTTAATATTAAATGTAATCTTTTGTAAAATATTTGCAAAAATATCAAAAAGTTTAAATCCTCTTAAAAGAAATATCTTCTAATTTCATCTTAATAATTTTTCTAGTTCTAATTAAGAAAAAATTCTAAATTAGGACAATTTCTTTAAAAACAATATTAAAATTATTTTTTAAGGTATCTAGTATGAAATATTTATACTAATAAATATATATAAAACTACCCAAAGTAATTTTTTATTATCTGTTAATCAATTTTTTTTTAAAGATAATTTTCCATTTAGTCAAACTTGCAAGACTGTTCTTTTATTTATATTAAACATTGACTGCGTATTTTACTTACTTTTAGTTATGTTTTTACTTTTAAGGACCCTTTGGATGAAATTTATTTTCATTAATAATTAAATGAATGAATCATGTTAATTCCGAAACATGATTAAATATATCAAAACTTAATGTACTCGGCTTACATCTGATTTATCATAACGAATAAACTTATGTTATGACATTCAGTGTATTTTCTATTTTTTAAAGTTTTCATATAATAATATTTCATTATATGCATATTTTCAAAGTTTCACTGTTCGTGTTTCACCAGTGATTTAAATTAACTTGTTGAGGTTCTGATGTTATCTATAATATGCAACTGCTGTGCTGTAGTAAAACTGTCACAATTTTTTTCTTTTTAGTTTGATACTGAGATTTGGTGGTTTCTTGTGTATGTACTGAAATAATATATTATAGAATTAAATTTTACAGTAAATTTATTACACGAAACAGTTTTGATCTTAAGATCATGCTGAAAAAGAAAAGTGGTTTAACACGGAACCTTCTGTGGATGAAACTAAATTACCTAACTTTCTTTCATTCTTCCTGAGTTTATTTTTATCGAACACAAGAGTCTAACTTCTATTCAGTAACATTAATCTGTTTTTCTTTTCAGCCGCTCAGTAAAAATTAAGTAATATAATATAATTTTTTAGGCATTGTTGTATATAAGATATTCCAACAATTCTTGTAGTCGATGAATAGTATAGTGTTTTATACTGTTACCAAACTTTAATTCTTTTTATTTTATTTTACCCTTTAAAGCAGTTATTGTAATAATGCTCGTACGAGGTTTTAATAACAAAATAAAAAACGTATTGATTGAATTATTCGTCAGAATTTCTTTAATAAATAAAATAAAGTTCAGAAATTACTGGTTCATCAGGATGATGAATGAGGTCTAAACTTGTATAAAATAACAAATTAATGGTGACTAACTTTCCAAATTTTTGCAATTACAGAAATCAATTACAGAAGTATGTATATATTTGTTTTATAAGTTTCTCACTGAGGTTATCTCCTGAGTTTCACTCTGAAATTATACAATAATTTCAAAAATAGTTTCTGTAAGCGTACTTAAAATATTTAAAAAGTAAGAAATAATTTAATTATTATTTTATGTTAAAAGATAATAATTATTCTTTTTACGTAGTATTTGAGCTGGGCTAAATTTATTTATTTATTTCTTAATTTATGTGTTTTATTTAAATTGTACGTGACAAATCTAAGTCTGATTATTATTTTTCTTTTTTATATTGATTTATCTTATTTTTTATTCATTTGATTATTATTTTAACATTTTTTTAAAATTATTTTATTTGCTTTAAGCTCAAGATTTGTACGTGAAAATATGGAATGTAAATTTTTACAAATTAGTACAAATACGCTGTTCCTCCGCTCAAGCAAACTTATAGCTCCAATCTTGCTAGCTATTGCTGCTGCTGTGTGAAGACACTCATTGAACATTTTTCGTTAAAGTATTTAGTGTAAACAGAATGACAGCGTGCTCAGAGTTTGAATATCGATGTTTAAGTAATTGTAAAATTTTAAGACCGGTTCCTACTAGAAGCTTATCTAAGTTATGCTCTACTACTTTACTCCAAAATTTTGCCAGTTAGGTTTTAAATTCATTTCTAAATTAAGTTGTGGGTGCTTTTCCTCCCAAAGTTTTGTTGTAACGAATTATAATTGTGGAGTATTCCAGTTTTAGATTAATGAAGTTGTACCCCTGAAGTCGACTAATATATAGAGTGGTAGGACTGAAACATTATATAAATACGTAGTCAGGTGCGATTTTTGTTAAGAAAATGTTTAAAGAAAGCACAAAGTTTAATTAAATATATTTCATTAAATAATCATTTGTTACCGGGTTAATATGTGCTCATTGTGCCATACGTTGGAAGAAGAAACCATTATATGTCCGTCAATGTGTTTCTTGTTTAACGAAAATTAGAAAAACTTTTTTCTAATTAAAAGGAGGGTATTTGCAATCTAAATAAGTTAAATGGTACTCCCATTTTAAATAGCAAAACGTTGTCTGAACTAGCATTATATTCATCAAGCTGCTTGGAAGTACTATAAACAGTGTTTAATTATTTTCTTTTTTCATAAGTACGTCGATCTCTTTTACTTATGGGGTTTACTTTGAATCGTACATTTTTGCACTTTACAAAATCAACTCTTACTGATGGATTTACGCCAAGAATATTGTCTGGAGCTAGTATAAACTTACTTTAATTCAATTAGTTTTTTTTATATATATACAAATAGGCAAATTATTATTATTATTATTTTGGAGTTTTCATAACTATTTTGTTTTTGAAAAAAAAATCGTTTTCTTTCCGATTTGATTCCTATAATCCGAATTGTTATTTGTTTATTCGTACAGTGAGTATTAGATTTATTTGTTAAACGGTTCCATAACAATACAAAATTTAAAACCAAATAGAACATTTCTTAAATACACGTAAAATCTGAAAACAAAACATTTTATGTTAAATTTTTTGTAGGAAAATTATTTAGTTAAATTTATTCTAAAAATATTTATAAGTAGTCTGAAGAGGTTATTTTATTCTTTATAAAAATGTATTAATCTACTTTTGATGCTATTAATACGTGCTGCTAAATACTGCCTATTATTTAACGAACTGCCTATTTTTAACTTACCAAAGTTACATATAAATATAAGTTAAAATATATATATTTTATCTTCCAAACCAAACCGAAACGATTGTAATGAACTGAAAAGTTTAAATTGAAAATTTTCAGCTATAAAATTTTAAAGTGTATTCCATCATTTTATCGATCTAGTATTGTTATTGTACTTCCTAAATTACTGTTATATTACAAATAAAAATGTTATATTTTAATTAAATAATAATACTTAAATTTGATTACACAACCAATTGTGGAATCAATTTGCTGTAAACAATTTTTCTGTTTCCTATTTTATTAGTTAACTTCAATGAATTAAACTTAATAGAATTTAGTAACATAAAAGTTTAAACTCAAAATGTTTTCGTTTTGTTCACTGAAGCAAGCTATATTTTAAAGATGATGAGTTAGTGATGTAGATTCGATTTGACAGTGGATTTAAATTTCATATTCATGTTAATCAGCAGTTAAGATGAACGGATGATTAATGTTACCTTCAAGTATTACTTTCAGATAAATTTTTCTTATTGTAATGAATATATTTATTTATTAACTTAGTTATGAAATTATTTATGTAAGATTAATGTATGTAAGAATTAAATCAATTTTCCCGGCATTTTTATTAATTTACGTTAAAAAGTTTTGTAAACTTTTTATTTTGATTGACTAATAAATGTTTTGGTTTAGATGTATAAATCGGTTTACGAATAAAGTAAAAATTATGTAAAAAATTATAAATGAGAAATTTTTAAAATTTAATCTCAATGATGATGAATTTCTCCTTATGTGATATGTACGAGTATTACTGTTGTAGTTTATATGTGCCATTTATCCCAAAAGTTTGATTTTCTTACTGGAAATGAAATATGTTCCAAAGAACCAGGAAAATTCCTTTTTAATATATTATATATTTTCTTAAAATAAGTAAATCTGTTATTTACATTATTTTCCATTACTTATTTATTATGGCTATGATGTGTGCAAAATATTTTAGGTATGATAGTGTTTGTGAATTTTGCTTTGTATGAAATCACGTTCAATAAACAACTAATATTAGATAAATTATAGGATAAACCAGTGAAAGTGTTGATTTTGAGTTTAATGTCACCTAACCTTCAGTGGTTTTGATTTACTGATAAGCAATAGCATTTAATTGAGAGCTGAGTAATGGAAAACCACTTCATTTGTCACTTCTTTAATAAATTTACATGTAATGCGGTATATTTTGGGAACTACATTATCATTTTCGGAAATTTCTCCTATTAGATGATCTATTAACGTAAAGTTTGGCCACCTAACATAAATTCATTGAAAAAAAATGTAGCTTCTTTTCAATTAGAAATCTAAATTTTATATTATCTAGTTTTTTTTTTGATCAATAGTTTTTATTTTATTATCACGCATTGCCAGTAACGTAAATAAATTAATGTATTAAATTATAGTTTATTGCAAGTGAATGGATGTTTGTAGAGTTTATTCCACAAGCAGTGTTCCCAACATTTTGAAAGTGAGAATGACTAACTTTGCAGGCTTCCTATCCTCAACGTAGATCTATTATGTAGGAGGTATGAAGAAAGGATTAATGATAAGGAAAAAGGAAGGAAGTTAAGAAAGACGATCTACTCACAGAATAACCAGTACCCAAGACCACAGATCACTAGACCCAGTTCAATCCACAGATAACTATAAGATTTCATATTTCTCGGTAGACTGTGATATGTCTTCCACATATATATATATGAAATTGATAATGTTTCTCTTATATATTTATCAATGTATAAGAAAAAAGGATGATTCTTAACATCCTATAAAAAGCTTACGTTTTCTAAAGGAAACTCTCGCCAATTATTAAAATTCTGTAGCGTTTCGAAGTATCAACAAGTACAAACGCTGCAGCCCAGGCTTCCACTGTTTTGCGGTTTGCGTCTTTGAATTCAGTATGTTTTCTTTCATGATGATATAAAAAGTTAAATGAAATCAAAGCCAAAACTTGTTTCTGTATCAAACCCAGGCCATACAATCAATCTGTTATTTATCAGGTTATTTTACCTCTAAGTTATGTGTAACTTCCCCGAAAAACTTTCACAACAAATCGCCCAACGTAAATTTATTAAATTAAAACGCTGTAAATTAATCTAAACAAACATTTTATTTATCAAAACATACGTCAGCTTTTAACTGAAAACCCCTCCCTGGTACTTTCTAAAATTTCGTTTACATTGCTTGAAAATAATTAGAGCTAATATTGATGGTATGTAACGTCATTTGAATGACGGTTGTTCACGTAAATAAACAACGAGGGTGGATTGCTTGTACACATTATTTTGACTTAAAATTGACGCTCTGGATGTAGGAAATGTATTATTTTTTTTTTAGTTTTTTCATTTGGATAATCTAAGAATTTTTATTAAATTATCAGTTTTACTAAATTTTGTTATTTTGTTAAAATAAAATTCTTTTTAGTGTGAGGATTTCAAGTTAGATGAAAAAGGAAAACCAAAGAACAGCTCCAGAAAATTTACTTCAGAGTAAAAACAAATATTCTCGAAAAGAATTTGAAGAAAGGAAATACAACGAGATCTAAAAATATCTAATCGAAAAAAAAGCAAAAGAATAATAATAAATTTTTTCTGTTAAATTAATAATTTAATGATATTGTTATTAATTTAATATATTGATATTAATTACCTCTGTGCACTGTATTATTTTATATCAGTATTAGTATTAAGGGGTAATTACGTGAACGTCCGACACTGACTAATAACTAGTTTGTCAAACTTCCTCTTTTCCTTTCAATAGAAGCGTCTTGTTTACAAAAGGCTTGTTTATTCAACACAGAATTTACACTGTACATCTTCATCAAAACAATTTATGTTAGGACAAAAGAGGCGTTCCACTGCAAATCCTTTGAGTTTAATATGGGCGTTTCTCCTTGATTCTGCTAAACGATGTTTATATTCCCACGTTGAAAACCATTACTAAAGATTAGTTTAAACATATCTAAAGAAAAATCGACAGTAAAGTTTTTTCTTTCTTTTTATTAAATTTTTCTGTAAAATTTTCTCAACCTGCATTTCGTTTGTGGAAAACAGTAATAATTGATCTTTCAGTTGTTCTTTTTAAAATTTATTTTTCGAATAATCTTCTTCTTTTTTAAGTCAAAACTTTTAGTTATTTAAAAGTGTTAGTTAAACATAAAAAATATCTTCTTGTTTAAATTTGCATTTGTTAATTACAGATTATTTTTAGATTCATATAGGGTGTCCCAAAATTAACGCAAGATTTGAATTAAATAGAAAATACCGTTGTCTTTAGATTGTTATTTTTTTATTAAATCATAAAGTACATAGGATAGGGTTATTTATGGAATAACACATCGGGCAAATGGCCTCCACGGTGTTGCTATACGCACTCTTTCGTCAAAATTTATCATGACATTTCTGAATAATTGTGGCTGAATTTCATTGATGCAGCGTTTAACTTCATCTTTCAATGCACGGGTGGTTGTGGACTTGTTGACGTATACCCTTGACTTCAAATAATCCCATAAGAAGAAATCTAATGGGATTAAATCACACGATCTAGGGGGCCAATTCTGATCATCGAGACGGGAGAGTATGCGACCAGGAAACGTCTCATGCAGTAATTGAATTGTTTCACAGGTTGTATGGCATGTGGCACCGTCTTGTTGAAACCACATATTGGCCACATCAGTAGCATCCAATTTCGGCAGAAAGAATTGTGTTGTCATGTCACGATATCGAGCAACAGTAATAGTTACTGCTTGACCAGCCATATTTTCAAAAAAGTATGTCCAATGACACCTCCAGCCTAAAATCCGCACCAAACATTGACACGTTGTGGGTGTATCTGTTGGGGTTCGATCTCCGAACCCCAAACACGGCAATTTTGGCGATTAACAAAGCCATCAAGGTGAAAATGTGCTTCATCGCTTAGGATGATTTTGCTCGAAAAATCAGCATCCACTTGTTGATGTTCAATAATCCATTCCACGAACTCTTTTCGCTGTCCATGGTCATTAGGCATCAGTTGTTGTGTTAATTGAATTTTGTAAGCATGGATACATAGATATTTTGTGAGTATACGCTGTAGAGAGCTTCTTGAAATTTTCAATTTTTGTCCACGACGCTGAATTGATGTTCCTGGTTTTCACTAACACTTTCACGCACTGCTTCAATCTAATCATTTAAACGGCTTGTTTTTGGACGACCGGAGTGTTTAGCGTTTTCAACTGATCCAGTCTCCCTGACTTTTTCAATTAATGTTTTCACAGTTGACGAGGTTACAACACTATTTTGACCATATATAGTACGAAATTTTCGAACTGCGGCCGCCAAACTTTGATTATTTTTGAAATATTGTTCAATAATGAAAACACATTGTTGTGTCGTATAACGCTTTATTTTTACTAACCCTAAACTCTCAGCTGTCAAATTGTCCTTTTTTCAGGATTGCCAACAATTTACTGCAAAAATGGCGGCAAATTCAGATCTTGCGTTAATTTTGGGACACCCTATATTTTAAAATAAAAATCTCCTCTCTGCATTGTAACAGTTTACTCAAAGGTGTTATTTTATACTTTTTTTTTTATTGTTTACGGGATTGCAGACCATATGAATTCCTGACTACAATGTGAATAATCAGAATATATCGTTGCACGAAGTTATAGACGACTTAAAAAAAGTCCCCACTTCAGAAACTGAATTTTACAGTATTTTTATACTTGTAGAAGAATATACTTTATCCTGACAGGGAGTACACTCCGTTCTGTTTACATTGTGTTAAAAGAAAGTTGTGAAAAAGAAAGAGAGAAGTCTTATTAATGATATCTAGAAGCTTTACTTCTTATAAACAATCAAGTTACGATGAGCTGTTATTAAATTCCTAAATTAACATTTTTATTTAATTTATATTAATACGCTAGAGAATACAGATATTTTAGTTTTTTATTTAGTTGAACTGATGATTTGAACTGTAACTTGGCTTTTATTTAATAATAATAATAGTGCATCTAATAATTGACGATTTATTATTGGGACGATTTTAAAGCAATACTGAAATAAAATGTCTACTTCGTTAAAATATAAAGTAAATAAATGTACACGTAATAAAATTGGTAATGCTTGGAAAGCCGAGTAGTAAACAGGCGGTGCTGCACTAAATTTATACTTCAATATGAATAAGACTACAATTTTTTTTTTTTTTTTTTTAACCTTCGGAACCACCGTTAAGGTATATCTTCAGAGGATGAGATGAATGAATTGTAGCGTGTGTGAAAAATGCCATGCCTGAGCGGGATTCGAACCCTGGACCTCCGGATGAAAAGCTGAGACGCTACCACTCGAGCCACGGAGGCCGGCAAATATGACTTCATTAGTAAAATATTTTCTCCCGTAAACAGACCGTTTAAAACTTCACCACTTCTTTACTAGAAGGCACAGAAAAGAAATATCATCAGATTCATATGAGAACAACCTTACTTTACTGAAAAGCTGGCTTATCAGGTGACTTTGCTAAGAAGTAATATACAGTGTTATCATTTTATCAAACTGTCTACTTAAATATTCTGTTTACTTGCCCTTTTCGATAGTGCTATTTCTCTAGAAGGGAAAGTATTGTAATCGGATCCAGTTCGGGCATATGCGGTTTTCACCGGATCTTGACGTTTTGACACCTAAAGGACCCAAAAACCGGATGAAAATTTTCGGAATGTTAATGTACGTGTGTGTGTGTGTGTGTGTGTGTGTGTGTGTGTGTGTGTGTGTCCGGTGTCGGCCTCTAAATTATCTTTTATCTTCAGAATAACTGGATCGATTTCCACAGGTGTGACTTTATAGAAGCTACATTACTTCTATATATGGGGCATTGATGCCATTAAACTGTCAATTTAAAAGTTCAAGGTTAGGGTGTTGACCAAGGTCACCCTCATTATCTCAAGATTTTGCGTAATTAATATCATATTTTTCTTAAGCACATTTATTAACAATTAAAAGATAACAATGTGAAAAAATATTTTTTTTGCAAAACCGCATCCCTACCCCAAAAAAATGCTCTAAACTATTTCTATATTGTGGCGTCACGAGTGAGCAGTTTAATTAAATAAATGAATAGTCTTTAAAGTGTAAAAAATTAGATCGGTCTGGTTGGATTTTAAACTCTATATTTAATGCGTTAAGCCTCGCGGCTTTCCCAGTTTGCAGACTTTACAAGCAAAATTTATTTTATGTAAGTTGTGAAATTACATTAGTCTAATTAGTGCAAATTAAATACGGTATTTGCACACCATTCAGTTATAATCATTGATTAAATAAATGAAAAAATATTTAAATAATATGATAAATACTTTAAATCAAGTTGAGTGTGTAAGCCGTGAATTATGCACCTGAATCGTTTCAAAAATATGATCACAGATACATAAAAGAGTAAATTATGTTACGTAGGACAACCGTATTTTTTTTTTGCCAGCATAAATTATTTACGTTTTTGTTTTAAAATACTAAGTTTGTACTTTTCATTTTAAGAGTAGGAAACTTTACTTGCTTTAAGATTTAAAAGTTGATAATTTATGTAGCTTAAATTTTATGGTTTTTGTTTCATGTGAAAGTAAAAAAATTTAATCTATAAAGAGAAAAAGGAAACAGATTTCTTTCTCTCTCTCTATCCTTTTTTTTTAATTACGAATATAATAATAGCTTAACGTTCAGATTTGAATTTTGTCATCAAATGATTAAACAAAGTTTTTCAATTTAAAAAACATATATTAAAAGATTTTTTATTGCCTTGCTTTAATTTATTTGTTTATTTTTACCGCATAATTTTTATTATAATTTCTTTTTTTTTGGAAATAATATTTAAATGAGCATTATGATTTGACTTGTTTAGAAATTATTAAGGAAATGCTCTTATACTGGAATCTAGAATAAAATTTTCTTTCATGAATAAAGGTAACTATGCAGAGTGTTTTTCTTTTTATCAGTTTTTTAAACTTGTGGTTTAAGTTAAATTATTTATTTAAGAATCTGTCATCTTTACCTTTTAGGAAAAAGTTTCTGATTTATGCGGAACCGAATATCCATCTGATGATTTACCTTTTCGCTTATTTAAATTCATAAAATAAACCGTATCATGAATTAAAATTTATTCACTTATTTTTTACTATACGTTTTCCTCTTTTTTTTAATACTTTTTCATTTTTTTGTTTGTTTAATTTTATAAGTTATTAAATTTTTTGTAATGCAAGCGATGGAAGATAAAATATGGCTTTAGTATCATGGTTCTAATTACTGAACGTTCATAAAAATTTGTTATGTCTTATTTTAAACGTTTTCCATTTTAAATAGATATGAAACGAATTTTTTTTTTTAATAACATTAAATAAAAATATTTAAATAATTATCAAATAAAATGAAATACGTTTAAATATGTTTAAAGCAATTTATAAATGTTGAAAAACTTTTGATATTAATATAGAAATTTAATTAATTTTTTTTTCAAACATGATTTTTGTTTAAATCGTGCATCAAGTCAAAATTTAACATAAAAAAGTGTTCTTTATAAGATATTTTCACATTTTTATTTAGCGTGTCAGCAAGTTTTCAATTTGTAAGCCAAATTGCAAGTTGCGAGTTATAAGTTGTTGTCAGGAGTTGAAAGTAAGTGGTTATTCCTTTATTGTGACACGTAGTGAAGTAGTTTGAATCTGTGATCCTTGTATTAAAAACAGAGAAAAAAAAGTGAATTTGAATATATATATATTTATACATATGAATGAATTTTATATTTTCTGTAATCATATGATATTGAGGAAAATGAGTGACACTCTTTATTAATTTTTAGAAAAGGAATGGACGCGGATGTACTTTCGAGCACATGCACAGCCGGGATGTAATACTACTGGGACTATGCAATTATAAAAATAATGTGTATTACTTAGGTAGATTTTATAAGAAAGCTACCTAATGAAATGAGTAATGTGATTCAACTTCTGGAAAATTTCGTCATATCTTAGTGTTTCACATCCCTCACACCCCTAAAACCCCCGTCGTTATATATATACATATTGGGTGTATCAAAACTGCACGGCAATCTCTCGGAAACGGATTCTATATCTAAAAATAAGAAAAAAGTTTCCAATAAAC
>JAAAKQ030092759.1:0-14657 GCA_010016005.3 Zanna intricata
TTCGGGAAATTTCGGAAAACCCCGTATTTTAATAACTCAGAAATTCTATTATTATTCTAACAAGCACGAGTTTGATGAATTCGGGGATCTCCAAAGTGAGAGCCTCCAGGTTATACGGCAAGGGTTCGAGCCAAGCAAGTTCTAGGAAGGACTAGAGCGAAGCGAACCCTGATCTGCTAATATCCCCTGACCGCGACGGGAAATGGCAGTAACCGTTTAGCGCGGGCGAAGCCGTAGCAGGGATGCTAGTATATATATATTTACATTTATTATTATTATTATTATTTTATTACTCATTTTTTTCTCTTTTAATAATTTGATTAAAAAACAATATCCCTTTTTTATATTATTATTGTACGGGACATAATGCTACTGTCTTTTGTTTTATGTTTATTGTTCTCAGTAATTATTATCAAGCAAATTAAGATTCTATTATATATAGATATGCTTATATTTTTCTTTTTTAATTTTTGTTTAGATATCTATATTGACAATATTTCTTACAGCAGTTGTTATTAATTATTAAATACAAAAATGCACGCATGTTGGTAACATATGTACGTATATTAATATAGTTTAAAGCTACTAATTAGTCCTACAATTTTTTCCCATTTATAATTATAATTAAAATTATTGGACTAAATTTAATACATCACATATAAATATTTTAAAATTTTTATTATGATATAGTTATTATTAATACGACTATAATTTTAAACATGACATTTTGTAATTTGTAATAGTGTCTAATTTCAACGAACTGTTTATTTATACTCGTACTTTATTAAAATGAATTATGAAATCTATTATAAACGTGCAAGTATGCATGTAGAAATGAGGGAAGAAAATTAAGGAAAATTTTAATGGAAAATTTTTATCTGATAACATACAAAGACTAAAGGTAGGTTAATTACGCTTGTGCAATAAATTGTAATCATAATAAAATATAAAATAATATGTAAATAAAATAACCATAATAAATACAGAACAATTAAAATATTATTACCTAAAATAAATAATAATTCTCATGACCTTTTTTGTTTAACCTCCGGAACCACAGTTAAGTATATCTTCAGAGGATGAGATGAATGAATTGTAGCGTGTGTCATGACAGGACAATGCCATGCCTGACCGGGATTCGAATCCGGGACCTCCGGATGAAAGGCCGAGACGCTACCACTCGCGCCACGGAGGCCGGAAACATTTTTTATACCTAATTTAAATGAGAATACTAAATAAAACGAGAATAATATTTATTTAAATAAATATTTTTTAATTTATTTTTAAATAAATTTGTCTTTTTTTTTTTTGTTTAACCTCCGGAACCACCGTTAAGATATATCTTCAGAGTATGAGATGAATGAATTGTAGCGAATGTGAAAAATGCCATGCCTGACCGGGATTCGAACTCGGGACCTCCGGATGAAAGGCTGAGACACTACCACTCAGACACGGAGGCCGGCAAATAAATTTGTTGAATGATATTTTAAATGGATAGGTTTTGTTAAAAATTACAACGGAATTATAATAAAATCCTTTTTCATAAATCGAAGTACTGCGCTGTGAAATCCGAAAGTAGATTTATGTATTTGTGATTTGATAACAGGTTCATTAAAAATATTTTTTTTTTGGTAAAAGAAAAACAACCTCATCAAATAATTATTAAAAAAAAATCAAGTTTATAATTTTAATAAAAAATTTTTAATGTCAATTAACATTTAATTACGTTTAAAAAATCGATAGGATTGAGGTAGGTGCGCAGGTATCTTATTCACCACCACCGCCCACCCCCATAGGGGAGAATTCTATTTATTTCAGGCCGTCCATTTATATATAAGGGATGATATGAATAATATTCATTATATTTATCTAACCATCATTAATGTCCAAAAAGATATACAACCGCATCAGCCGAATAGTCAAAAACAAACGAAAACAGAAAAACAGAAGGATTCAACCGTCCGGATACAAACTGTAACAGGTCTTAGCGTGACTGAAATATGCAACCTTTGGATTAATTAGCCAGCGGTCTACCGCAAAGCAATCTGATACCATGAAAAGCTAATAATTTGATAAATAATGAATACTCACTGCGATGAATTAATATTAATACAAGTATAATACTAGTAGCTTTTTAACTATTCTTACATTTCTGTAAGATCTTCGCAATACTTTGTTTTACAGTAAATAAGGCAGACTATCCACTCAATAAATTATTAAGCTCCTCTTTATTATATTATTCCTTTACTGTCAAAAACTTTGAACCAAAAACAATTAAAGTGTTTACAAAAAAATAGAAATATTATTAGGTCAAAACCATTAGGATTAAAAAAAAATAATTTACAATTTAATTTCTACGTATAACTCTTTTTTTAAAATATGCAGAGAGTAGGATATTAAAAAAAGTAAATTATAGAGAAGAGGCCATTTTTACTTTCCTGTCTATTGTAGCGTGTATATATATAGAGGAGACAGTAAGTTTTGATACCTACAAAAATGTGAATCCATCAGAAGGTTTTAATTTTTGATTATATGGATCTTTATTTGAAAATAATACTCGTATATAAAGGTAAAATAATTATATATTCATGAATTTCCTTGTGTGTTTGCTGTTCTCTATACGACTTCATATTTCAGGAGCTGATTAACAAAATATCATGAAATTTTGTCATGAACTTCTGCAATAATGAAATGGATTCTTTTTAATGATTATAATATTACATACATATCCTGATCCCGTTCCAGTTACCGCCGGGTCTGGGTGTTAAGTTAACTAAACCTCGCCATCTTTCCCAGTCTTCCCACCATTTCTCCTCCTCTACTTCCTGCCAATCGAAACCTCTCTCTTCTACGTTTTTCCTTACCTCATCCATCATCGTATTCTGGGTCGTCCTCTGGGTCTTCTTTCCTTTATTTTCAGCTCTTCCATTCTAAGCGGTAGTCTCTCTTTTTTTATTCATTACGTGATTATAATAATAATAAAAATGATATTATGATGAACTTATGAAAATTTTATTCATGGATTTTTTTCAACTCATCTTAAAGATAATAAGAGCGGAAATCTTAATGAAAATGATATTACCCTGATAATTTTTTTAAAATTTTTATTAACTTTTGTAAACTTTACAGCTACAAACTTTCGAATTAATTTAAATTAGTTAGTTTTAAAACCTTATCAGAAGCTAAGAATGTAGTAAAAATACTCCTTATACATTTTTTGTTTTTCGTTTCTGATTCTGCTTTTGTTTTCATCCATTTTTTGTTTATTGTTTCAATCTATTGATTTGAGACATAATTGTTTTATTATTTTTTTTCTTAATCTAACGTTTTCGAGATGGTATTGTTTTCAGTCTTTGTCATAAAGACATAATGGAAATTAAAAAAAAAAAAAAAAAAAAAAAAAAAAAAAAACAAGTAAACATTTTGTTCTTTTAGCACATTATAATATAATTTGCATATTCTATATGCAAATTTATATTTAAATAAAAATATAAATTTTTATATTTCAGGATAAAGTGTAGTGTAGAATTAAATTTGTATTAATTTTTACAACTTTTAACTGGTTTAACAGATCATTTAAGAACTTTTTCCATTATTATTTTGCTTTTGATACTAAAATAAATAAATAAGCTGGTAAGTGATGTAGGAAGGTAATGGTAATTTCAAATTTGTATATAAGCGAAAGAAAAATTTTTTAACTTACGTAAATATCAGGAAAATTTAATAAAATTGCTTTTATATTTTTTGTTATAAAAATCTACGTTAATTTTCACCTAGAATAATAATTTAAAATTCTTTAATTTTAACTTTCATTGATTATGTAATTGATCTTGCAAACTCTTGTTAAAATTCATGGTTGTTACTGGATGGTATCATATAAAGAATACAGAAAACGTCAAAGTACTAGGTTAAGTTGTCAAGAACCTCGTCTCAATCGTTTATGTAAATTATACCTAATAAATGAGGCATAAAAATAAAAGAAATATAATTGAGGAATTTTTTTTGTCTTCAATCATTTGACTGGTTTGATGCATCTCTCCAAGATTCCCTATCTAGTGCCAGTCGTTTCATTTCAGTATACCTCCTACATACTACAGCCCTAACAATTTGTTTTACATATTCCAAACGTTGCCTGCCTGCAATATTTTTCCCATCTACCTGTCCCTCCAATATTAAAGCGACGACTATTCCTGGATGGCTTAATATGTGGCCTATAAGTCTGTCTCTTCTTTTAACTATATTTTTCCCAAATGCTTTTTTTTTCGTCAATTTGTCGCTACACCACTTCATTTGTCACTTTTAACATTCTCTTGTAGTAGGATACTACATTTCAAAAGCTTCTAATCTTTTCTTCTGAGGTACTCCGACTGTCCAAGTTTCACTTCCATACAAAAACTACACTCCAAACATATACTTCCAAAAATGTTTTCCTGATGTTTAAATTAAAATTACATTTCTGACTTAAAGCTCCTTTCGCCTGTGCTATTCGACGTTTTATATCGCTCTTGCTTCGTCTACCTTTAGTAATTATACTTCCCTAATAAAAAAATTCTTCTATCTCCATAATCTCTTCCTATTTTAAATTCAGTGGTCCATCTACACTATTTCTATTATATTTCATTACTTTCGTTTTGTTCTTGTTTATTTTCATGCGGTAGTTGTTGCGTAGACCATGCTATTCCATTCCATGTTTCCATGCCATTCAATGTTTCTTCTAAATCGTTTTTACTCTCGGCTAGAATTACTATATCATTAGGATCATAACATTTTTTATCTTTTCATCTTGCACTTTTACTTCGAATCTAAATTGTTCTTTAACTTCATTAACTGCTAGTTCTTTGTAAAAATTAAAAAGTATCGGGAATAGGGAACATCCTTGTCGAACTCCCTTTTTTATTACCGCTTCTTTCTTATGTTCTTCAGTCATTACTGTTGCAGTTTGGTTCCTGTAAATGTTAGCAGTTGTTCTTCTATCTCTATACTTGAATCCTAAATTTTTTAAAGTACTGAACATTTTATTCCAGTCTACTATCAAATGCCTTTTCTAAGTCTATAAATGCCTTTGGTTTGCTGTTATTTAATCTTCCTTCTACTATTAATCTAAGTGCTAAAATTGCTCTTCTTATCCCTATATTTTTCCTGAAACCAAATTGGTCTTCTAACACTTCTTCCACTTTCTTCTCAATTCTTCTGTACAGAATTCTAGTTAAGATTTTTGACTTATGAGTAATTAAGTTAGTTGTTTTTTATTCTTTACATTTATCAGCTCCTACTTTCTTTGGTATGATGACAATAACACTCTTTTTGAAGTCTGGCGGTACTTCCCCTTTTTCGTAGATATTACACAACAGTTTGTATAATCAATTATCGCTTTCTCACCTGCACTGCAAAGTAATTCTGCAAGTATCCCGTCGATCCTAGAAGCCTTTCTGCCATTAAAATTTTTTAATGTTCTATTAAATTCAGTATTGCATTTCCCTTTTCATCTTTTTCGACTTCCTCTGTAACACCGGTTTTTAATTCATTTCCTCTGTATAACTCTTCAATATATTCCACTCATCTACCGACATTTTCTTTCATATTATAAATCGGTGTACCATCTTTATTTAACACATGATTAGATTTTAATTTATGTACCACAAAATTTCCTTTAACTTTCCTGTATGCTCTGTCTATTTTACCAGTGATAATTTCTTTTTCCACTTCTGAACACTTTTCCTTAATCCACTCTTCTTTCGCTAATTTGCACTTCCTGTTTATAGTATTTATTAACTGAGTATATAGGATGCAGTAAGGTCATACTAAAGTTAAAAAGATTTCCGTAGAATATAAAAGCACGCAGAAGTGCATAACATCAGATAAATAATTGGAAAAAAATTGTTGAAAGTCGGTAAAATACAGTTCGTTTAGAAAGTTGCCGTGCATTATGATTTAAAATTATTTGGTGCATTCTATTCTTTTGGTGTTAGATTGGTTGCCTGTGGGTTTGTTGAGCATTGCTCCAACAGTAGGGCCCCCGGAAGACGTATTCTGTTAGGCCGAAAGGTGCTAGCACCGAAAGTATTTCAGCAAACGGACTGAAGGGAAATCAGACTGGAAGAACGAAGCTCATATGTACCTAGTCTTCCACGATCAGTTCCAGTCAATTATTTCTCACTGGTCTAAACGGCCGGAACGGAAATAACAACTCCGTCCATAAATAAAACACAAAAATCTAAAACCAAACTAAATAAACAATGACCTGCCCGATAAACGAAAGACACAACAAAGGACATTTGTCCAGCTCTGCGATTAGTAAGGAGATAATAAACTCCCGCTATCCTTGCGTTTCGTTCCGTTGAGTTGCGATTGAACATACTTCGGTTCATGTTGTTTCATTTATCGGAATCAATAGTTGCGAGAAACATAATGGTTCTTTCGGTAGAGGAACGCATTTTTCTCGCTGAACAGGTCCTTCGTGAAGGTAACAATACTTGATTGTGAAGTATACTGATTTAGTGAAATACAAGTTTTCTGAAAAGTTTCCAAACACTCCTGTTCTTCACCGCATTGCAGTTCGAACTTTTATCGAACAATTTCGGGCAACTGGCTCTGTTGCCAGAGATTTTCTGATAAAAACTGAACTAAACTATTGACTTATTGTCAATAGTTAAAACGTTTTATTGACTAAAATTGCTGTCGGTATCCTCGACATTACATTTTTTACAGATGAAGCAAGGTTTTATGGTTTAATTTAATTGATTAGTTGAATTAAAGGTTTTCTGGGTCATCTGGGAAGGTATATTAATTCACAAAATATACAATTGTGGTCAACAATTAACCCATAAATTAGGCGAAAAAATTAAGCGAAAATTTTGTGAGTTTGATAAGAATGCGCATTTTGAGTCTAATATTTTTGAAAATATGGCTAATAGTGATCTTTACTGTGCTGTTTTAACAAACTTCATTACTCAGTTAACAGAAGTGGCAATCGATCACGGTTGGTTCCAACAAGATAGCACCACAGTGCACAGATAACAGGTCACCTTTTTATAAGATGTTTTTCGTGATCGAATCATTTCGAGGAATTTGTAGCCTGCTCGATCGTCCGATCTGACTTCACAAGATTACCTTCTACGGGGGACAGCTAAACAAGCGGTGTATCGCAACAAACCAATGCACAATTGACGAACTAAAACACGCAATAACGACATACGTACGAGACATTCCAGTACATCAGCTGGTTAAAGAGAAACAGGTGCAGTGTTGGGTACAACACCACACACCTGTACACCTGTACAGGTGTACTGATGTTGGGGGAGGTCATTTTCAACACCTTTTATAATCTGTTCCAGTTATTATAAGAACCGTTTGTATAAAATAATGAAATAAAAATACAAAATAATAATTAAGGAAGTTTGATATTACACTTCAATAATTTCCGAACGCATTGAAGAATTAACTATAGTGAAAAATGTGAATTAATTATTTAAACTGTTTTTTTTTTTGGTGAAAATTAAATGACAATTTACTTTTTTATAAGTTAGACTTCGTAGATCTGTGTGTAATATAGGTTGTGGAATAACTTCTACTTTATTTAGCTCAAATTTGGATGAGATTATTCATCAATGAAAAAATAAATAAAATTTTTTTGGAATTTATAATGTTTTTAGTAATTCCGATATTACGTTCATGCTTGCCGATCAATAATCATATCAAATGATAATATCTAAAAGTGAAGTTAATTTGCAACCGACATTATTTATTTGAATTAGGTAAAATAATTAAAATATACAATTTAAAATCTATAGAATTATTAGTTTTTATGAAATTTTATGCTTATTACTCAGTTAGGATATAAATTAGTGTTAGAGAACAAATTCATCACCGAGGTAACGAGTAGAAAATTTTTGTATTGTAACGTATTCCATATTTCTTAACAATCCGTTAAACTTGTCATCATTATTAAATATCGATTATGCCTACATACACTCCACAAGCTGAAATATAATACTATTGAGATTCCTTCAAAAAGACGAAAGTGCTTTCAAGATGTAGAAGTGAATTGACCTATTATTATTTGACATTCATAAATATGAACAATGTACACAGATATTAAATAAATTAAAAATTTGAATTTATATCTGCCTTTATATTTACAAATGTAAAGATTTCATCTTTAAAGATAAAGGAAAATAAAGTTAGTAAATTAATCTAAATTATAACAATATTTACCTTCTTCAAAACAGTCACCATTACATTACCATTTTTTACAAATGATCGACCCATTAAAAAGAATTTTGCTCAACGAGAACAAATACGTACTCAAATATTTTCCATCATTGCCTTCTAAATTTTATATTGTATTTATTTAATTTAAAAAAAATTTCATTTACTAATTTGTTTTTATCTATTATTGTAAAGTATTAGTATGGATTATAACAACTTCAATTAAAGAAAAAAAATTTATAATTATTTACTTTGTGATGGTGCTCTGATTAAAGTGTTCCTACAATCTTTTATCTAAACTCATCCAAGTAAATCCTGGGATAATTTATTTCTTGTAGTAACAAGCCTGAAATTATCTTTATAGTGTTTTTTTTTATCTATATAATCAATCAGAATAATGAATCGATCAGAATCAAAGTAGCGATTAAAATAGAATATTTATTTACCGATTTATAAGGAATTAGAAAAAAATCAAGAAGTTAAATAAAACATGTGCTATTGTTCAACAAAGTTAAAAAGTAAAATAAGAAATCATGGAAACGATTCTGAAGCTACAAAATATTTTTATATCTATCAGCAGATACCAATTGGTAATCAATTTATATATTTATCTTCAGGATTCTGCAGATAACTTCTGATAGGGTTATCCTAATAACTTCCAATAGCGTTAAAATATGTAGGCAGCGGAGATTATATTTCTTTACTCGGTAAACGGACTAACGGACAAGAAAGTATCAAATTTATAATGAAAAAATATAATCTAAATAAGAAGATTATAAGTGGCCAACAATTTATTTATTTTCAATATAACAACAGTCTTATGCCCAACTACAGTAATTTTATGAATTTTGGAGCGTATGGAAAATCCCAGCCTGACAGAGATTCGAACCCAGAAACTTTCGGATGAAAAGTAGAGATGCTACCACTTTACCACAGAGGTCAGTATTATAATAAAAATACTAGAAACAATAATTGAAAATATCAATAATGATAGAATGGATAAAGACTTCTCCTGAAGAAACTTCTACATACAGACAAAGAATTTTCATAAATGTTGGATGATCCGAGAAAAGATGGGAAAAATCAAGCTAAAGGGAAAGATAGGCCAAAGGGATAATTTGTGGACGATTTATATAAATTAAATGGTTAGACATGGTTACTTAAATACTACATAGTTTGAGGCATACTTAAAAAAATCACTCCCATCGACCCCAAGAAAAATCTAGGTAAAATGAATGTAAAAGGTAAATAAAGAGCAATTATCTGAAAAGAAAAGTGTTAGTAGTGAAAAATTTTGATCTTCTATGCAACTATTTATTTAAAACAAGCCAATCGGGTTGGTGAAGGGAATCACTTGATTCTCAGTAAAAGTTCACTCAGTAAAAGTTCAGTAGGATTCACTCGAATCCTAGTAAAAGTTAGTTGCTTTTATACAGATTTGAATTCTGGGTAGTGGATACCGATTGGATTTCAATTAACCACATATCTCAGGAATGGTCGACCTGAATCTGTACAAGACTATACACTTCAGTTACATGTCATACATCTCTTTTCATTGTGTCGGTGGTGGGGGGGGGGAGATTGCAACGTGTACACTTTAGTAGATAGAAATATTTAAAACATACCTGTCTAATAAAAGAACATTGCAAAGAAAACGATACTTCATAATTTTATTTTTTTTTATTCACTAATTTCAGAAAAAAAAGCTCACGCGCTGAATCAGCAAACTATATATTTACATGAAAAATTTACTCTGGGAAAATCTGTTATTTGTTATAAGTGGCAATAAAATATGCAAAATAATCTTATTATGATTGAAAATATTATCTTCTTTAAACAGAAATACGTTGGATTAAAAAAAAAAAATATTATAGTATAATGAATGAAGAAGATACGTTAGAAATGTAATTTAAATCATAATAATTTCATAAAAAAGTTTATGATCCACATTGAACGCTTTTCATCCGATTGGTCCCGAACGTAGAATTTTCATACGGTGTAGAATTTCCATCTATTTAAAAAAAAATTATTTTCTACTTACTTAACACCTATAATAAATATCAACATTCAAGACTGAAAATATATGTAAAATAACAAAAACAAAAACTTTATTTTGCACTAAAATTGAATGTAAAGTAAAGTTAACTACAAATTGCTCGGTATCTTATAACAGAAATCCACTATTTTTTATAATTCAAGTGCATAATTTTTCAAATCTGGATTATGAGATTTATTTCAACTATTACAATAAAAAATTCGACTAATGAGAAATCTAATATTAATTGTTAATTATATTCAGTTATTTCTTAGAAAAAATGAAACATTTATTAAAAAAAAAAAATAATTAGTACTAGGATTCTGTAAATTTGTGGTAGCAAAGGGGCTTTAAAAATGGAGAAGCGCTTTTTTAAAAAATAATGTTTACTACGCAGTCGGATGACCTGTGGTGAAAAGAATGCATGCGTCACTTGTAGGAGTGAGCATTCAATGGATTTTGCATGTTATGGTCGACACTACAACACTAGATATAAATAAGGAAGACAACCAGAAACTACTTCACTCTTCATTTTTTTAATAAGCATGGCATGGGGGATATTTGATATACTTAAGGGTAAGGTTTGCTTTTCTCTAAGACAGATTTTAGATCAGAAAGAATACTTTGGTTATGGTACCTATGTACATATCGTTTTATACATTTATTTCATTATCATTTCAAAAGTGCAGCATTTCCTTAATAAATTCTAGCGAATGAATTTAATTTCATATTCAATCTCTATTTTTTTATATTTAATTACCCGATCTTAGTTGTTGATCGGAAGCGTTTCAGCTTTTCATCCGTTAAGTCCCGAGCATGGAATTTTTCATACGGTATAGAACTTCCATTCCGCATTCGTACCAACTAGCTTAAATCATCAAAAAGAAAGAAAAAAAAGAAGTTATTGAGGTGTTTATTTTAGTAATCTCTACTAAATAATTATTTGTTTGTATTTAGATAAATTTTATAAAAATATTTTGCGAATAATATTGCTGTGTAACATTAATATCAAACATTTTTTGGATTTCATTATCATCAGTTTTCTTTTGTAGTAATAAAACTTTAAAAATAATATTTTACATTATAATACACATAAAAAATAAAATAATAATATACAAAGAAAAATCACAAAGGAAAATAATATACTAAATAATATTATGTATTAAATAAATACATAATAAAATAATTACTAAATAATAGTTAATACTAAATAATATTACTATAAATAATATTTTATCATTCTATAAAATTTTTTTCATATTGTCATGTAACTAACATTGAAATGTTTGTGGATTTTAATTTAGTGGCTGGCGCGTATTTCTGATTGTTATGTTATAAAAATTAGTCCAGCGGTTTTGAAATTAAAGAGGGAAAAACAAACAAGCCAAATTTTGCATTACAGTATCGTAATTATTTTTCTACCATAATCGGGTAAGACGATTAAATAGGAATCTTAATACGATTTAATCGGATTAAGACGATTTACAAAATATATTTTATATATTTTTATAATACAACAAAATATTTTACATATATTTGTAATGCTATAAAGTAGGTTTCTGTTATTTAAGTTATATTTCGTAAATGAGTGGTTTTAATAACATATTTTTCATTCTTTAAAACAACAGTCATTCAAAAATAGCTGAAAACTGTGGATTATTTCTGATGCACGTCTTCCACCTTAATTTGGTAAAATCTCGAGATACTGAGGGTGACCTTGTTCTACAGCGTCATCCCTTGATCTTTTGAAAATTTAATTCAATCAATGGCTCATGTATGGAAGTAATCTGACTTATGTTCGGTCAAAATCGTTCCAGTAATTTTGAAGATATATGGTGATTTAGAGGCCAACACCGAACACACGTACATACAAACATTAACATCTTGAAAATTCCCATCCGATATTTTGGGTTCCTAGGTGCCAAAACGTCAACATTTGGTGAAAACTACATGTGCCCAAATCGAACCGATTTCAATACTTTCTCTTCTAGAGTTATAGCTTTGCTATAGCGCTATTTACACGGGAAAGTAACACATAAATAATTCAATAAAAGATCATCATTAATAATAATAGGAGGACGAAATGGTGAAAAAAATATATTCTAAAATAACTGTTACATAAACTTCTACAGAGAAGAAACTACTCTTATACCACCATCACCTTTTAGCCAGTCTTTGGAACTGTTATTGTGCTCTGCTAATTGGTTTCTTGCGAAAGTTATTGTACATCGCTGCTTTATTTCAAAATATCTAGTCATATTTTATTTACAAACATTATTTTTACATCGTAATAATGTAATTCTTTAGTTAATACATAATAACATTATATAGTCTTTAGTTAATATACATTTTGATAATCAACTTACGAACATACTAGTTTTAAAAATTTTTTAAATTATCATTCCCGACTGATATAGTGTTTCTTGTAAAATGATGATTGGAAAATCGCCTATCTAAATACCCATCCTAACCCCCGTAGGGGAAGACACCCATTAAGTGACGATTCCGGTCGCCACACCACCCCTCCCGTTCCTAGCCCTGAGGGGCTTTACTGGGATCTAAATACCCAGAAAAATATTGGGTAGGGTAGATTAGTTAGTATACAGTTATAAGGATATATTTTTTAGTATTCCATACTGGAGCAGACTCAAATTGGATAAAAGTACTAGTTCAAGAAAGAAAATTTATATTTAGTTTTTGTTCAATTTTTTAAATAAAAATTTCAGTAATCGATTTAAATTGCAGATTGAAAAGTTATTAGGAAATTAAAATAATACAATACTACATTTTTTTTTTTTTATTGTCCTTAACGATTTAGCGAGGTCGAAACTCATCGGCTAAAATATAACGCTAGAATATATGCAAACAAGAATGCTAATTAGAAACGAAATTTGAATTATTCAAATTAATTTATGTAATAAAATTAACATGAATTATTATATAAAGATATATTTTACTTGTACCGTGTAAGAAAATTGTAGAATAATTAATCGTTTAATAAACGAATAAATTGCACGTGAATAATCATCAATAAAAGTCCCGTAATGTACATAACGTTTTCTACAACTTTTACAGAACTGTTATTTATTATTTAAGGATTAATCCGCAACTGCGTATAATAAGTGTACGTTCCATGTAATCCTTGTACAGTATTAAAAAAAAAACTACTCCTATAAAGTGACATAACTACAAAAAAAAGAACGTAACCTTTTATCATATAAACGTATAATTAAAAATAAATAAATTAATAAAAATAATAAAATAAATAAATGCTATAAAATACAAACAACCCGATTGTCATGACACTCATTCCTAACATAACTGAATTAAAAATAAATAATAAATGTTATTATTAAATAATCCATTAAAATAACGGTTATATTATATATATAAATATATATATATATATATATATATATATATAGATCGTGACTTTCTTGTTTGAAAAGAATACATGTAATATAATATGAAAATAATTGCTTTTACAAGAATTTAGGTTAAGATGATATCAGTACACACAATATTTATTTATTTGCATTTATACATGGCATAATAGAATAAAAATGTAAAAAAATTATTTATTAATTATTGAATAAGTTTTTTTTGTTTATTTTCTGTTAGTATGGTTTCATGAAAAAAAAAAGATTAACAAAAAGAAAAACGTAAAAATTTGCTTTAATATATATTGAGCTACGGATTAAATAAATTTAATAAATGTAAAAAATTATCATGTATACTGACCTATTTATTTTATGTATTTAATATAACATATAACTCCGCCGGCCTCCGTGGCGGAGTGGTAGCGCCTCGGCCTTTCATCCGGAGGTCCCGGGTTCGAATTCCGGTCAGGCATGGCATTTTTCACGCATACTACAATTCATTCATCTCATCCTCTTAAGATATACTTAACTGTGGTTCCGGAGGTTAAACAAAAAGAAAAAAAAACAGAAGTTTTAATTGCGGAATTTAAAAAAAAAATCATACTGTATGAAAAATAACATCAAATCAATTTTTCAATAGATTTAAACATATCCAATGAAAAACCAACATATATTTTAACTGACTTCTTTACAAAAATAAGGTTTTTTTTTTTAATTCTATCGTCGTCGTGTTTGTTGAAGCGTTATTGTTTACCAGATTACCCAATTTTGACGATTCTTGGTTATTTTGTGAGGGAAATTCTCGGGGATCAGATTGTAAATTTTTGAAAACTAAGTGAATTTTTTTAACGAAAATTACATTTTTTACCACATCTCTTTTATCTGTTTAGCCTCCGGAACTACCGTTAAGGTATTACTTCAGAGGATGGATGAGGATAATGTGAATGAATGTGAATCAAGTGTAGTCTTGTACAATCTCAGGTCGACCACTCCCCTGAGAAGTGTGGTTAATTGAAACCCAACCACCAAAGAAC
>JAAAKQ030092770.1:0-10754 GCA_010016005.3 Zanna intricata
TGTGTGTGTGTGTGTGTGTGTTTGTATGCTTTGAAATGACTGAAACATTATTCAATTGACCATGGTTTAAATCTAATACGACACCATTTATATCAGTTAGCCTACTATTCGTTTATAATCAACCAATAGGCTATCATTTGCCTACAGTAGGCTATGCTAAAACCTATACATACTGCGTAAATATATTTAATATTCATCGAACAACAAATAACCAATCAAAACTTATTATTTCATAAATCAATATGTAATCTGTAAACCCACGTTAAATCTCTTTTGTAGTAGCCAATACGGTGAAGTATTACAACTAAATAAGTCACAATCATTAATTTTTTATTAATTATATGAAAGTATACCTTAGAATATTTAATCATAAATAAAATTATAAGAATATTTGTTTTTGTTTACGTGAATAATTTATATTTAAATTGTGGTGGTGAAGATGAGATATCCTGGGCAATTCGGCTGGAAATACTATTACATCTTCATTTTTAGACTTTCAGTAGAAATATTATGGCTTTAAGAGCCAATCGTTAAATGTTCACTGAAGGACATTTGCTGTTTAAGAGAGACAAGCTGTAGTAATAATAATTCAAAGTTAGCTTGATAGTAAGCATCATAGCTATAATCTTATTTTATCAAATTTTCTATATTGTGTTTTGATTGTGAAATTAACAAAATTAAAAAAAAAAATAGTAATTTTTTGTATAAGCGTATACTAGCCGGTCACATTTCCGTCTAGCGAGGGGGCTTTGCCCTCTGGACACCTTTGTTCATTATCCTTTCGAGAATAGCAATAGCATTTCGAGAATAAAAGCAATACATGAAATTAAAGCCTGTTCAGTTTACAAAAATTATCAATATATTCTAATTTCTCAGAGCAAAGGTTTGTTCACAAACAAACCTTTGCTCTGTGAACCAAAGTAACCAAAGTTAGGATTCGAAATTTTGATTTGTAGTATGCGGATTTTGAAGTAGTCTATTCCCATCTTAAAAATAGTAGTTATAGTTGGTAGTTGATTGTTATAGTTGGTATAGGTGGTAGTTATGGTTAGTAATTGTAGTTTATCTTTTGTATGGGTGAAAAAGTATTTTACACGATTCTTAGTGTTACCCGACAAACAATGCGAGAAGATTTTCGTTTGTAATTTTTTTATTATGCTTTATGTTTTTTAGTTAAGTAACTCAAGGCAGATGCAGCCTATCGTATTGCATTGCATATTAGTGGCGCCGCGCCATACCGTCGCACATTTAAAGCTAATTTTACTTTGTATGAACTTTGCTCCTTATATCAAGCTCTAAAATCAGTTCCGAAATTATTTCCCTTTATTCCTGAATCACCCTTGTTTATATCAGATTTTATAAAAATTATACGAAAAAAACATTTACACATTGTGAGTCTGAAATATATATAAAGGTTTTTAACTAATTTTTGTTGATGTTAAGACAAAGTGTATACTAATGTTATTACTGATTATCAGTAACCTATATCATGTTGCCATCGGTTTTAAAAGAAAATGAATGTTACAAAGTAAAGAACCTTAGCAGTTCTACAGCAGATTTTTATTCTTTCATGATAAGTTATATACCCATCTCTTTGGACTGTAAACAAAGATTCTTTGAAAAACTCCATTCACAAGCATTTAACAATTTACATTAGAATATTACTTAAAACACTTAATGAATCTCAGATTGGGTGAATAATATGCATTATTCTTTATATATATATTTCCCATGTTCCTTCATACTTCAATATAAATATAAAATTACTGATTATTTTTTTAACTCTATAAAAACTGCAGAAAGCTGTTAAATGTTACAAATTATATTTTTATTACAAGTATATTATTCTATCAATTAAAAATATTTGCTACTTTACTTTTACATTTGCTTTTTACTTTAAATTAGGAGACATTAATCTATCGAATTTACCTATGTTACTGAATATTTTAAAAATTGTGGTATATATAAATAAATAATTTAATAATACATCACTTTTTCATTACATCTTATTGATTCTTCAAATTATTAAACTAAAAATTCAATCTATCTATCTATGAATAATAAGTAAATTTTATAAATAATTACCATCCGGGAAGATTTTGATTGAGTATTTTCTTTGAAGAAATGTACATTTCTTAACATTGATTTAGGATGGTGTGGTGTCAGCAATGATAAAATAACCTACTGTAATTAAATGAACTAATCTAGTATTGTTATATTAAAAAAAGATATCACGGAGATATCGATTAACTATAAATAAATAATTATTACTGAAATGTATTCAAAAAAACAATACAAAAAAAAAACAACAGTGGCTCTTACTAATAGTAATATTTATTTCTAAAAAAAGAAAGGTTATCTATTAATGTAAATTCTTATTTGTAAGCTGGAAAACTGTTCTTGAATCTAGTTGGTTATTTAATAAATGTTAAATCTTAATGCGTATATTTAAAATATATATAGCAATTATAGTAGTTAAATTATCTATTTAAATGAATTTACAGCTATATATTTTTATTACGATTAATTTGGGCAAAAAGTGGAAACAAGGAAAATATCCGCAAAAATTGTTAGTGTATAAGTTACAATTATTGTGAAATTGAACATCATAAAAACGTTTTAAAGATTAAGAAACATTAACGTTGTCTCCATTCAGTTAGGGGATCTTTATTAGTCGCCATTTACTTTAAAATACCTAAAATTTGTTCATTACTTATACACTTTATATTTCCTACCTTTTCTGACAGTATATACAAAAAATTAATCATGTACAATTAGTAATTTTTTTTTATCAAAATTACTAAGCATTAATAACGTGATAACAAAATGTTTTACATTAAAAAATTTAATTTGTTACTAGTCAAAAGTTAAGTTATAATACATAAATAAATTACAAAATTCTAAAACAAAAATAACAATAGATCGTAATAATTTTGACATTCAAAAACTTTAATATTATTTATTTTTTAGATGATGTAGACTTACATCAATCATTTGCTTAACGGTTTCAGTTCTATAATCACTCAAATAATCTCATCAATCAATTATAATTTCCCTGTTATATATATATATATTTAATAAATATTGTAATAAATAAATTACGTATCGTTCCTAGGTTCTATATATATAGTCTTTAAAAAAAATTTAATAACTTTTTTCTGTTTTACAGGTACGTAAGCGATATTACTACGAATATATTAAAAAACGTTATACAAATAAATTCATATAGTATGTAATGGATGAATTAATTGTAATAATAAATGAATAAGTGTGTGCATATTCGAAGTATGTTAATATTTTAATCTGATCGGGATTTAATCTTCTGAAATTATTTATTGATAATGTAAATAAACACATGTCTATCTCCATGGACTTGTAAAATATCAAGCCTTACCGAAATTAAAAGATAATAATTAATTTCTCATGGTCATTAAAAATAAAGCAACTTTATCTGGGCTTAAATCTATAGTTAGCATGAAAATAATTATTAATAGGTGATTGAGAAGTAACAACATATATCAAAATATGGAGGGATATATTCTGAATAAATTTTGTTTGTGATGGATGGGGAAAGCTAATAAGATATTAGTTTGGTTATACTTTCTTTCATAATTCAATGTGATTAATAAAATAAAAATTACAAATTTATAAATAACTGTGTAATATAGGATATTTAAGATGGATATCCTATGTTAAACTTGGTTATATAGTTTAAAGAAATAGTTGCAATAAATGGAAACAAAATACGAATTGAAATACATATTTCTACTGCTTTAATTAAGAGATACTTAATAATATAAGTTCTAAATAGTCTATCATTGCTTCCCTTATTTAATATAATCTACAGGGAGTAAACTATATCTGTAGAATGGGATAAGATTCATAAAATTTGTTCATTTTAGTTGCTGGAGCTGGTGAAATGAGCAGATGGAAAAAAATATCTAGAACAATAAAGAGTATTTCATATATTGAAATACACTGTTAAATATTGGTTTACGTAACATTTTGCCAGAGGTTTTCACCAGAAAAAAAGTGCATTCAATATGTTTATAAACGTACCCTGAATTATGCGTTAAAAACGCTCATGATTATTAACAAATAGAATTTAGCTTTTAATTATTTGTAACAAGCCCCGAAACGTTTCGTTTTAACTTTTTTTATTTATTTTCTAATTAAACCTAATTAAATACGAATCATATATTACAAAAAGAAAAAAAAATAATAAAAATTTCCCGTTCATGTTTAATTTTTGTAACAGTTAGAAAGATAATTATGTATTTTAGGCTTCATACTTCAAGCTTTTATAAATATCAACTTATGTAAATAGGAGTTTATATCTACAAGGATAACGTTTTAGAAAATGTTGGCTTAAGTCACAACGGTAATAAAAAACAATAACTTATTAAACACACACAAAAACAACTTAGAAGCAAAGCACAATGTAGTTTTGTAACTCATACTTTGAGAAAACCGCAAAGAATTAAGAAGTTCTTGTTTTTAGGTTTTTTATTTTTAGAAAATAAAACAATGCACTTGCCTTTTATAAACTTTTAATTAAATTCCTTAATACTTTGATACAAGTTCTTTAACGATGATGCACGAATTGTATGTTTTTGTGTCATTAATAAAAAGAGAAAAACACGGTTTAAACTATTAAACCCCAGGCAATGAAATAATGGTGACTTAAACTCGAATACGATAGCGAGCGAATGACAAGAAATATCCTTTCTCTACTACACAACTATTCCTGCTTAACTAATACCATGCCAATGGCATCTGCCAATCGCAAACGGAAGGGAGAAATAACATTAAAAATATCTTCAATATTATAAGCACTGATTATATACATATATATTTATTCTTTTTTTATGAAGAACAGACTGTAGAATAGTTTCATCGTTGTGAGGCTATTCCACAATTACGTTATTACATCTGTATACATTATAATCCAAGATCTGGATACATTATAATCCAAATAAAAATATTAATTAAATTTAAAATATAAGTTGTGAAAAGATTTTCGGTTCTATACGTAGGTAGATTTAAAAAAAAAAAACTTATGTAAGCAAGAATTTGGACTTTAACCTCAACAGTTCCTTGTCTAGTCTATTTCTGGATGTTCTGCTATGACATGACTAGCCTACTGATTATGTCGCTCATTATTTTAATAGGGAAGAGAGAGTAATTTTTGTGTTTTTTTTTTTTTTTTGATGTGGAAAAGATTAATGAACGTAGAAGTCGATGTCCTTTAAACTTCAAAAGAAAAAAAAGTTAAATCGATAAGTAAATGAATTAATAATAATATTCTGCTAAATGGAATTAAATTTGAGGATCACTATTTAAGTAAATAAGAAACTTAGAGGGAGTAGCACAACTTTCTCACTCTCTCTCTCTCATACTGAATGTGTGTGCTGATGCGCTCGTGTAGGTTGCTGTAGGGATACGTAAATTCCTATTCTATCACTACATTAAGTCCTTAGAGTCCATGAGAAGGGAATAACTTTTGACTAACTTAGTAACTTATTACAAAGCGAACAGCAACTAAACTACTGGAACCAAGTATAATAGCTCCATTTTCACAAATAATAATGGTACAACTAATCAACTCATGTAAACATCTAACTGTGCATTAGTTCAACTCGGCTATTCTGTTAAATTAACCAGCTATTTTAATACTTTAGATTTGCTTTATATTTTGAATAGTAAGCAATAGTTTAGTATAAACACATAATAATAATATTAATAGTAGATTTTAGTACATATTATCTGTCCTAGTTCTGATGCGATTGGTGGTTCACATATATATATATTTATTCCTCACGTTGATATGCAGAACATGATAAATGAGAAGATAAATGTTACACCTAATTGTGATCACATAACACTATCCAATATTTTTTGGGGAATTTTCTGCTGAAATATTATAACAAAAAGTCATTATATAGTGATTACTATACACAAAAGCTGCCGGTCAGTAATTTATATTTAGTACTGAGAAACCAGCTGAGTAGTACTTCATTTTAGAGATAAATCTACAATCATTTTAATATTTGTATCTTAAAATAAAAATTAATCTGGCAAATATTTCATCTAAATACTTTTGAGATAAGCATTTCATTTATAAATAGATTTTCTGAAGATCTTAGCAGCAAGACATAAAAAATAAAAAAACACAATTGACATTAATTCTAGAATTATCTGTCGGAGGTAATTTAAGTTGTATAGATAATTTTAAAGTGGTTTTTTCCAAAAGTAATGACACATGTATTTATGGCGGATTTGCTATTATAAAATAAAACAGTATATAGTTCAGTTAACACAAGTGAGGGGAAATATTTCACATATATTTATCCTTACAAGTTAGCATAGGATGTTTAATCTATGTTGATGACGCCTTATACAAACAGTATTATAGTTATTGTATAATTCATATTTATGATTATTTTTTTATCACATTATATTTTTGTGTATTTTTTATTACAATTAAATGCTATATAAATTAATTGGCAGTAAATAAAAACATCCGTATTTTAAAACATTGTGAATTACTTGAGTGATTCCAGTACAAGAATTTTCCATTATTATTATCTATTAGGAAATAGTTAGAAAAAAAAAAATAGAATTCAGTTCTCTTTGAAGTTGTACATGCACACACATATAATTTTTAACTAAAAGTCTTTGGAATGAAGCAAATATTCAACCTTAAGACTGAAATTTATAAAGATATAATATCACGTTTTCTGCACAGCATTACTTACAAGTTAAAACAAGTTTAACTAAATTAAATTTAATAAAGAAAAAAGAAATAAGTTACAGGTAAAATAAAATACAGTAGAATAAAAAATAACGAATTCATATAAACGAATAGAATTCAGTTACTTCCTATTCTTTTTAATCATTGTATTAAACGAATAGAAATTGAATCAGCGCAGCATGCAATAGACGTTTTCTATATTCAATGCAAACTCGTATCTGTAACATTTCAATTCCATCCAATCATCCGTATTACTTAGCTCTTTGTTCATAACAATGTTAAAATTCGACATAGCAAATCGGATCTCATCTGATGAGAGAAAAACGGTTGTAGTATTGTGATCTTTTTAAATCGATACAATTGAAGAACAATTGCAAATATTTTACTGATTCAATAAAGCCTTACAGACACATACGCTCGCGTGTGTGAGAATAATAATGATTATCAGAATAATAAAGAAAAATTAAAATTAAACCCTGTTTAATCTATAAAAACTGTCAGTATATTATAATTTCTTCAGAGCTATAGTTCGATAAGTATACAGGACCCACTAATTGGTTTTAGATTACGTTTTTCGGCTTCGCTCACGAAATATATAATAACAATTACAAACCTAAATTACCATCACAATGTTACCTTAACACGTTAAGACTGGTTCAATAGAGCGGTAGCATAAAAGGTGAAAAAAAATGTCAAAAAAAATTTATATTTTTATCCCTAAAAATATATAAAAATTAAAAAAAACCTAAAAAAAATCATTAGATATTTATCTGAAGATTATTTTGAAGTCCAAATTAAGTGTATGTCTCGTTTAGTGTGATCTGAGATGGAGAAAACTTTCAATCATGAATCAAAAAGCAAATTGGTCAGTTTTAATTTGTGCGCATGGTCGTATATTAATTCACAGTCTTTTCGCTTGACAGCGCTACTAGAAAAATTGGCGATTCTTGAACAAAAATCCTTATGTGTTTTTCAGTTTGTCAAATATGAATCTGTGGTTACAGTAAGCTACGTGTTATACAGAAAGTTTGAAATCGGTTGAAACGAACGGATATCTTTACAGAGAGAAGAATATGGAACGGTGAAAGGTGTCTGAAGAAAATGTTAAACATGTCGGGGAGTTTTACCGGCTAATCCTAATAAAACTATTAAGAGAGCCAACAGTGAACTAGCAAATCCGGTGATGACAGTGTGGAATTTTTTAAGGAAACGCTTATATATGCCTCTGTTTAAATCTTTTACAACTTCCAAGATTGATAAACTTTGCTGCGTATGTTAAAATTGCAAATGTAATGTTGTAGCATGGTGGTATTTAATGAATTAAAACACCGATTTTAAACTTTTTACGCAACGAACATTGTGCGTACATACTAAAACTGTCCAGTTTACTCTGATTTTAGCATTAAACCCATAAAGCATATCTAAGAAAAGGGATATTATAATAAATTTTATCACCGATTCTTTATTTAATTGTACTCGTACCTACAATTTAATAGTCTTCAAAAGGTCTGTATACTCTACCACCAATCAAATAATAACTACAAAATTTTGGCGGAGCGTGGAGGAAATGCATTTACGCACGGAGGGCTGGGCTCCCACTGGTAGTCTTATCCTGCCATCAGCAGACTACCGCCTAAATTCACTTCCCATCCTACCAGGACTCAAGCCGGAACCGTTAACTCATTACTTCAGGCCGACTCCTCCTATCCTAGCCTAAGGAGACCAAGTAACTGTGACCCGTTAAAAACAAGGTCACGTAGTACTCCACAACTGCATATCGCCGCGCCGCTCTGTCAACAGTCTGACCAGAGGGATAAGCCTTACGGTCCATGTTCTTCTGGTCATGCGGTCCCAGGTCACATGCCAGGCAAGGAACGTGGGAAACCGTTCCTAACCAAGCGATGGTCTCACGGTACTCGTCTGTACTATCGCCTCCTGTAGGCGACCCGGCACTCCCTTGCCGAAAGAGCAATGGATATAATGCCGGAAACCATTAGAACGGCAGGCTTGGAAACCATCCGATATGCGAAAGCGAATCGCAAGGCAACAGTTTGTTGCACCTGCGCGAACCACTACCGGTTTCTCTTGAGTCTTAACGCTTGGGCCTGCACTTTCGCCCGTTTAACAGGACCGAATGCACCGTTGATATCAGTAGTCGCCATCTGCTAACCTTCGGTCTGCCAACATTCGGCATGAATATATAATAACAAATACATATTATATAATGAATAATAGTAATAATAATTCGGGCTAATGAACATAGCATCAACTGCTATGTTCATTAGCCCGAATTAATGAACAGCATCCTGGGGTTCATTTATTCATTAATGAAACCCAGGTTCATGGGTCATGAAACGTCGAGAAATGAAAAAAATAATTCGTACAACACTTTTTGGCTGATTACCACAGTTTAACTTCTACCAGTATAGCTGTAGAGCTATGATGATAGGAAAGTAATAATTGTTTTTAAATTGGAAATTCCAGTTAAAATGTAATTAAATATTTATTATTTTAAAATGTGTAAATATAAAAATAAGAAAATTTAAGTGAACTTAATTAATTGTAATAGGAAGATTTTAATTGAAGTAACTTGCGAAACATTGTTTTATTTCAAAATGTGTTACTTATTTCATAATTACACTTTCTTACTGAGCCTCGTTTTACATATTTTGTTGTTTCTCAGTAAATACCTTATGTTTTGTGACGAGATTCTTGTATTAAAATACAACAAAAAGCATGCCTCACTCTATTATTCAAACAAAGTTTGGATATGAAAGTGAATCCTTGCCTGAATTTAATATCTCTTTTATTATATATACATACATACATACATATATATATATATAAAGATATATTTACAGGTATATGAAGAATATATCCATAACAACAATGTTATTGTACGTAAGGTAATTATTAGAACATGAAAATTAAATTTAAGACTTAGCTTTGTTTAAACTTAGATAAAACTGGATTATAATATCTTTATTTATTTTCTTTGTTGTAAAATATAGTTAAAGATTTAAAATATATTGTTTATTTTTAAAAATTATATTTTTTAATAGATTTATTTATATGTAAAACATAAATTATAAACTCATTTTTTCTCAAGCTTTGTTTCCAGGGAAATTAATACGATCAAGTATGATCATTAAATGTGTTATATTACTGTGTATACATGCGTGCACGTGTGTAGGTTTACACGTCTATATATCCTACCCTGAAAAATATGCAAAGCGTCAACTGGTTGTACATCTGAGTGCTAAAATTTACCATAGTTTTTTTTATTTTATGGGCGATTCTTGCCTTCCTGTGATATAGTGTTAACATCTAAACGTCTTTTATTAGCCTATAAGAAGTATGGATTATTTGGGGTATTGGTATTCCTACTGCTAAATATAGACAGGAAGTTTCGATGTTCAAATACGAATAAATATCTCCCCTGTTTGAGACACTTCTTGTCCAAGGATTACAAAGCTCTTCGTAGCAGCAGGAACAGAACAAAAACAAAAATTATTTTTTTGTTTTTTAAAGGATCTACATTGTTTTGTCCCCCACGCACTCTTTTTATAAATTGTTCATAAATTGATGTTTTTTTACAGATATTCGTTGAGTTAAACTTATCCACTCGGACAATACGAGTTTACATTAAAACAACAGAAATTTTAGCTTATCTAGTCTTGACACCCATAATAAGGCTTTACAACAACGATTTTACATACATAGTTATCACAGTTATCATCGTTAATCAGTTAATCATCGTCTAACTGAGGAATTAAAAAATTTTGATGAATGTCCAGATAAATAATACTATTAACGGCTGCTTTCTGGAAGAAGAATGGGTTATTATATCTGGAAGAAAAATTTTATGACTACTAGCAGACTCTCTACTGTACTTCCCGTGAAAACTACTCCGAACTGCAAGTGTAAAATACACGTGTATTTTTGTTGCAGCACGTTCCTCACCGGAAAAAATGTACCCATTTTTAACAACACTGGTGGC
>JAAAKQ030092781.1:0-14656 GCA_010016005.3 Zanna intricata
TGATTAATTTAAAATGTGACGAGGGCTAATGACCACAGCAGTCGATGCCCATAAAAAAAAAAAAAAAAAAAAAAAAAGATATAGAATGTGTGTATATTTTTTAATTATAAATTTTTTTTTTTCTTTTAAATACTAAAATTATGTAAGTTGAAGATTTGTAATCTATGTTTGTATTAAAAATATGTGCAATGAATTTAATTACATTCATTTATTAGTCATCCATAAATGGGCTCTTAAGTTATATCCTGTTGATATTTTCATTCTCTTAGATGCCTTCTAATAGATTGTAGTGTTATGTAATGCCGTCTAATCTTTGTAAATATATATGCGCATATAAGTACAAATAAAAAGAAAAGAAAAACTGTGTAAAATTGTAATTTTTAAAGTGTAAAACATTTTTAATTTGTACATTATTTTTATTGGGAATATTTCTGTGAGTTAATTTAATTTAATACATAATTATTTTTGTTTTGTAGAGTAACCTTAGGATTTGGAGATCATTACAAGTATGTATTTTGTGACTGAAATACATTTTTTGTCATGTTCTGGTTTTAAATATTTTTTTTTTATGGCACGTTGAAATGATATGCGAAGTGCATGTTATGTGTTTTGTTATTTTTTAATGATTTTATATTTTAAGTAGTTGCACGACTGTAGCACTTTTACGTACATGTTTTATTTTTTTGTAACTAATATTTCTTTGGTTAACATTTATTACATTTTTATTTAAAATATATTAACTTCTGATTTTTTTTTTTTTAACTAATATTTTTATACAAATAAATCAGAACAGAAATTGTATCTTGTGTTACAGGACAATAATTTTTAGGTTTCGTCAACGTAGTATGTGATATTGTTAAACGATGAAAGTTTATCATCTCGTATCTTAATGTTAGTTTTAATTTAATTGCTTATTAAATCTTATCAAAGGCTGATTTTTTTTTTAATGTAGGTTTATTTGGTTAACATATTTGTATTTGTCTGCTTTTTATTTGGTTGCTAGATTTTAGATATCCATTTTTTTTTTCATTTTTTTAATTTTAATTCGTATTCCTAAATTTTATTGTTTGCTTTTGTGCTTGAAATTTAACCAGCTTCATAATAATTTTTAAAAGTTACAGATAGTAATTTCTTATTCCTAATTAATTTTTAATTAAATTATAGGTTTTATTTTGTTACTGAAATTTTCGTCATCAATAAGGGAATACTGAAGAAAAGTATAAATTTTATTACTTTATAATCCAATAAAATTTTTTGTCCATTTGAAACGTAACCAAATTTGTAATGTTCATTAATATTTCTGATAGACAATCTGTATATTATCTTTTAAAAAGGAAAAACGTATGTTCGATTTAATGAGTTGATTAAGAAACATTTTTATAGTACTGGAATTATTATTACGAGAGGGGATAAAATGTGTGGTAAGAGAATTATTAATTGACTAGTATCCCCGACGCGGTCAATTATTTTTTTATTTTATCTTTTTTAGTTAACCAACAAGAGGCAAGGGCCCCTCGCGCGTACATTAACAGTGACAATGGCTGTGTTTGTTGAGTTGCCTTGCCGCGCCGTACGCCATCGCGGGGATAAAAAAAAAAAAATTCAGTAAACAGGAAATTAGTTTTTAGATATTTATCCGAAGATATTTCCCAGCCCAAACCTAGTGAACATCTCTATTAGTATAGTTAACAAATGGGGAAATTTGCAATCATTGTTCAAAATACATTTACCTTTCTTTACTTCTTTACAAGTTAAATTTCGAAAAATAAAGAAATTTATTTGTAGATATTCACATGAAGATTACACACCAAAAATCCAGTTGATATATTCATTTTTTTGCAGAAAAATAAAAAAAATAAATAAATAAATTTCATTATTACTCCATTTTAACCCTTTAAACTGGGAATTAAAAAAAAAACCTATCTTGGTGTGCACTACACCGTAAGAGGAATGTGTAAACAAATTTTAATCAATTTATCTTCCGTAATTTTTACTGGGCGTTGATTATATGTCTCGCTCACGATGTGTTGATTTATGTATTATATATAATTGTAGAAGATGAAGCACTATAAAGAACTTACCCTAAATGTTATTAAAGAACTGTGCCGGTTAATTGTTTCTTGCGAGAGTTATTTCGTGCCCACAACGGCGAGAAATTGTGTTTACCAATATAAATTCATCTGAGACTTTATAGTGTTGTTTTGATTAAGTATACTCATTTTCTTTCTCAGTTTATGAATACGAAATACAGTTTTAAAATAACTGCTCTTGACTTATATAGCTATTACCTGAAAAGTGGCAGGTAACTGGAAAATCGTTGGTCGAAACGGATGAGATCTAGTTGTAGAATCCATAAAAATAAATCTTTTGCATGTTTCACAAAGGTGTGTGTTCGTGATAGTTTTGAAATTAGTAAAAATATGGGTAATTTGCTCTCGTTTTCCTTCAGTTTTTTGAATACAAATTATGAAGTGAAATTTTATAATGAAACAGAAAACAGGATTAGAAAATAAAATAACACCTTCGATTTTTCCTGTTATGAAAGAAATTATATTAAGCTTTCCTTAAACTCGCCATTAAAGAAATAATCCAACGAGTAGTGTGATTCCCTCTAAGAATATTGATTTAATATAAGTCGATTCAACAATTTATAATTTTAATAAACTGCAATGAATTTGTGCAACACGTTTTCTAAATAATTTTTTTTTTAAATAAGTAATTAATTTTCAAAATATACAATCCCTTAATTTTATTATAAGTAAGAGATTATTTTGCTTTAAGTATTTTGATGCATGTATTTGTCTTCTTGATTTTTTCTTATGTGTATGATGTTAAATATCTACTCAGCAGCTTAATTGATTTTGCTGGCACTTTATTAAACAAAAGGAAATTATTAAATATTTTTTTCCATTTTTTATATTAATCTTAAATTTTGCTGGTTTTAAAAAAAATTGCTTATCATAAACCCTTTCAGTTATTTTATGAATGAATTTTAATTGTGATACTGATATTAATAAAACAGAAAAACCATTAATATTTTTACAAATTAGCCTGTTATATTTAATTATTAAAATCAAAATTTAATAAATAAAAACGTAGATTTGTTAATTTATGAAATTACAATTACTTTTTTTCCTCTTGTGACATAAAATATAAGATTTTTAATAATACTTTACATTTCAGTTTAAATTGTTTAATGATTTATACTTAGTAAATGATTAGAAAAAAATATTGTAAACTAAATTCTGTTTTTCTTTTCATATTATTAGATAATGCGTGAAAGTTTTGTAATGTGTTTAGTAGTATGTCCATTCCTGTTTAATTAAAGTATTAGTTACGTAATTTCTCATTTTTTTAATATTTCATTGCTTAGTGGTAAATTGTACAGCAATAAACATTATGCTTAATGACTCTGTCACATGCGAATTTAGTTATGTAACTGGAAGCATTAATAATAATAAAAGTAAAATTATTATGAACCGCAATATATTTAATAAATTTATATTTTCCTTTATTTTTATTAATATAATATTGAAAGTTAATTAATTATGTTTGTAGACTTTTATTTGTTGAAAATATAATTACCATTTTTACATTTTTTTATGTACTTAAGTAAAAAAAATAATTGCTCATGAAAAATATAGATTGCGGATAACTTTTTAACTAAGAATTGTTTTGTCGTAAATTTTTAACAATTTATTCTAAATCAAAATCCCTTTTTAATAACTATTAATATATTTCTAAACATAATCTTGTCATCATCCAGGATTTTTTGAGATCGGGAGATGAGTTTGACGATCCCCTTGGTTCCTTAAAACAGTTCGTTTTCTGCATACGTTTTTCGGAAAAATGGTAATATAATATCAAAATAATTTTTTTTCTTAAGCCTTTACAAATTTCAGAGTTGATAATTTTTGTGGTAGTGTTAGTAAAAAAAAAAATTTTTTTTCTAGTTATATTTCAACGACATTATTTATTTTTTTTTACTGTAGTAAACAGTTTAACGTAAAACGGATGAATTGAGTACCTTGTTGATATCATGTCTAGGAAATTGTATTCTTTAACATTTTTTTGCATTTTTGTTAACTTTTTTTATCCCGTGTTTGCGACTTCTCTTCTAGATGGCTCTATAGAAGAAGAAAATCAGGGAATTTTTTTATTTTTTAATAAAATTTTATCGTTTCTAATGTTACTCTATTATTTGACTTATTTAATTTCAGTGGGTTATTTATATATGAATTTTGGTAAGCTATATACATTATATACGTTTAACTTCATAATGCCTGTAACAAACAAATATATACTGGTTGAATCTGTTTAAAAATATTTTAAATTAATTTATAAGATTGTTAGTTAAAATGGTACTTAATCAAGTCCTTAAATGTATGTTTAAATTCATTTTATTTTTATTTCGTACAAATATTTATTAAGTATTAATTTAAATTTTATTTCACATTATTCGGGTTATTTTAGAAAAATTAAATTATTAAATTCAGATCTTCTGAGAATAATAGGTTTTCATACATATTTATTCATGCATTTTGAGATGGTTTTTAATTTCCTTTAATCTTCTTATAATACATACGGCATCATGTAGTTCTGCTTTCAATTCCTCTTCTATTCTTTACCGTTCCTTTGGTAGTTTTTAATAACTAATTTCCTTTTTAAGAATATTCTTTCCGTTGTAATTTTCTTTTTCGTATTAATTCAAATGAAAGCTATCTCCCTTTATTATCTAATTTTGTCCATTACACAATCTTTTTTACTTCTCTTAAATTAATTTCTTCTTCTTATGGTAAACATATCTTAAGACACTTGAAATAATTTTTTCCTGTTTTTTGTTAAAAGTTTTATTTCCTAAGTTTCAATATGGGAAGAAAAAATTAAAGAAAATCAGTCATTTATCTTGCGTTTTCTGTTTGTTTGGTAATACAAAAGAAAGATCTAAACGATTTCTAATTAATTTACAGCCTTAATTAATGTTTTCTGTCGATTTTTTTTACGATATTAACTTTATGTGTCCATTAACTTGTTAGGCATAATTTTTAAAAATTCTCTATAATACTTCAAATGTTTCTATGGCAAGATTTTTTTTTTTTCATTTACACACTCAGGATGCATTTGATCAAAACACTTCAAAAGAGGATAATAAAAACAAATTTAATTAGAAATATTTTCTTTCAGGAACTAGTAGTACTTATGCTACATTTATGTGTAAGAGAAACTTTTTTATGTGTATATTTTCAGGAATTTTTTAAATGCTCTTTGTCTCGGGAAAGTTACTAGAAAAATTCACTTTATTTCTTAAAGATATCGAATTGGGATCGGAATTTTTTAAATTTATCCCCGACCTAGGAAACTAGAAACGTTTTTTGTTAGACGCAAAATCCCTAATGTTTGTCTCGGACTTTTTTTGAAAAAGTTTCCTGAATTGGAAATGCCGATGACGCTTTCCTTCTTCTATTTTTGAAATTAAATATTCGTCATAAATTGTATGCATCTGTTCCTTCACACATAAATCAATCCCCACCATTTCAGTCAAGTTATGTAAGCTCAGAGTTAAGTTGTACTGTCGCTATTGCTTCTGCTAATAATAATATCCCCCTCCAAAAAAAAAATAAATATATATATATATATAAAGATATTAAAATTTTAATTTACAATTTCAGTTTTATTGTTATCAATAAAAAAATATAATTCCTTTTAAATAAAAAAATTGCTAATAACTGATCTGTGTGGTAACATCTCGGCCTTTCATCCGGAGGTCTCAGGTTCAAATCTCAAGCAGGGATAGTATTCTTCATATACAAACAAAATTTCTATTTCATATTTCGGTGCACAAGCTTCTAAGCTTATATGGTGAATTAATTAATCATAAAAAAAAACCATTTTAGGTTGTTGAAAAAATAATATTTGTATGAATTATTGAGAGTAACCAATTACAAATTTTCTTCATTATCATTTATTCTGTTTCTACTTCAAGCTGTGTAATTGAAATTTATGGTAATTTAAAGGTCTTCGAGGTATCCGTTGGAATTTTATTTAGATGGAATCCGTAGGAAAGACATTAGTGTCCGTTATTGTTTGATGACGGTGTTCATTTAGCAATGTTCTTGTTTAAGGAGAAATTGAACTAATTAAAATTTAACTGGATAAGTCTGTATTTTATAAAGAAAATGTGAAAATAAGTTTTTTATTTGCCACCTTAGCGTACCTTTCAATGGCAAAGTATAAAATATAGGATGTGGATACTTACAGAAAGTAGAACAAGGGTTGTAGCAGCCTGCACGATTCAAAATTAATACGAAATATTTCTTGAGGCTTCCAAAAATCAGATGAACCAATCAATTGTGGTTAAACATTACTGTGCGTAAAATATTGGATTTCTTGAATCGATTACAGTTTGTATCAATTATTGACGGGTAGTCTGTCTAGCTAACCTTCACACACATCGCATTAAATAATAAATCCACTAAAAAATAGGTGGTAACTGTATATCCATAATACAGTATAATAATATTGCCAATTTTAAGTTGTGGTTTACAATTCTATCGTTGAGTTGCTAATAAATGTAGTAGTATCAGGTTTTAAATAAATGTATGTTTTTCACATGAAGATCTTGTGTTCTATTAACATTATTTTTAGTTTTTTTTTTTAATCCTGTTCCTGTGTTAGATTATTCTTTTATTTATATCGATGAGTTAAGCGCTGTGCGAAAGTAGTCGTATTCTACCGTAGGAAACAAACACTGTTTAAGAATCTAGAGCGGTCATCTAAAAGAAAAATTAACGTGACTGGTTCAAACAGAGACGAAAATAGATCCATAAATTAAAGCAAAAAAATACGGGGGTGCCTTCTCTGTTTAAATGTTAGATTATATTCATGTTAAAAAGAAAGAAAAAGTTATCGTGTTCGTAATTTAAGCTTAATATTTTCACTATAAATCATTAGTCTTATTCATATTTGGTTATATAAATCATATACGGTATACGTTAAAAAAAAAAAAAATCTAACCCGGTTTTTTTTCCTTCTAAGGTACTTGATAATTAATTATAGTACGGTGATTTCTACGTTTCTTTTTTGTTATGTTAATACATTTTAGTTTATTTTTTATTGTATCTTTTGCGTATTGTTGATTTGTATCTTTTTGTTTTTTTAAGATTTCAATTTTTAACGTAGTAATCTAGTGTACATTAATAAATCGTTTTTTTTTTCTTGTCATGCTTTTCTTATCAGAGATTGGATATCATCATTTTGCCTTATATTGAATCTGTAAGTTATTTTTTTAAAGATACCACCGAATCATTATCACAAATAAATTTGTTACATAATTTTTAATCCAACAATAATATGTTTGTTCCTTATCTACCCATTCATTATTCCTTCCAGGAAAGAAAATCCTTCCCTTTTTATTAACATGTATTCCGTATTCATAATTCGTGTCTTTACATTAGTGTTTTATACGTTCTTTCTTCTGAGTTTATTTTATTTATTAATAAATCATACAACCTTGTTGTACCACGCTACACCACAAATGATTTTTCCTTGTTTATAAAAAATTTGTGATGACACTTAGCAGAAGAGTGTATGAATGAGGTAGCATAATGGTAATAGGATGATTATGTAATCTCAAAGTATAAGTCAGAAAAATAATGTGTGGAAATATAAATTATCTATAATTAATGTTTGATAACTATGAAAACTTAGTCTTTACAGACAAAATGTCCATTTCCTTAGAAGTTTCAAATGATTGCTTAATTTTTTATAATATCTGCCAATTAATATCAATTAATTACACTGATAGACCAAAAAAATTTTTTTTTAATTTCTCTTAAGTGTGATACCATTTCTTGCATTGCTTTTTTACGTAAAGTACAGAACTGTAAATATAATTTTTGTACCACCCTTAGTTTTAAATAAATAGGCTTCAAAAAAAATTAAGGGAAAATATAGTTAAAATCTGTAAATATATAATTTTGCATGGCCATATCTGTGTAAGAATGATTTCGCTGATGATTTTTTTTTTTATAAATAGTCTCAGGCATTCCGAATTAATGTCCAACAATAATCGGCTAACATGTTAGTATTTCACTTCCTTTTATAGCGGCTTTCCATCACCGAAATGTCTTGGAAACGTTCAACGTATTCGTCACTTGTGACGAAAACAGTAGGTTGGATCTAGATAATTGAAATATTAAAAAAAGGTTTATCAAACATAAAATGTAATAAAAACAGATGCAGTTAAAAAGTCCGAAAAATTTATTGAGTAAATTGAGTAAAGAATTTAAAAAAACTATTTAGATTAGATTAATATTTGTTACTGTACTATTTCATAAAAGAGTTTCAAATCTTACAAAAAACATATTATATTAAAGAGAAGTTAAGTTATAGATCTGTATATAATAAAATAAATTTACATGATTCTGATATAAGTTGTGTGTTATCAGAGCAAATAATTCATGATGGCGACAAATATTGTTCGTGAACAACCCTGTTTTTTGTAAAATGGATAATAAAAAAAAAAATATTTTTTTTTTTTACTTAAATGAAATTCAAGCTTTAAAGATATAAATAGTTCCTGTTTAACAGGGCATATTACCTTTGTCATATTTCGTTATGCTATGAGTATGTAGTGTAATTTGAATCGGACAAAAATCAAATAAATTTTGGTTAAAAATTAAATAAATTAGATAAAAATTCAGAAATATTGTGCCTTAACAGAAATTTATTTTTATATAAATCTTAATATATTTTATGCAGTATTTTCATTTCAATTCTCTAAAGTTGCGTTAAGTTCTTTTACGACTAATTATTTTCATTATGTAATAATTTGCTAAAATTTTATTCGTTTATTTTAACTCTCACATGTCGTATCCCGTAGTTGGATTCCGTAGTCCAATCGGTTTCACGACCATTAAGTATAGCAATTGCTTGTTACATAATGATAGTTGAGACGCCCAACCTAGCAACCAGTACATCTCCCTGAACATAATGTTTACTTGGTCCTTTACTCCCTGACAATGAATCCTCCACGTCATACAGCGATCCAGATAAAGTTCTCGGTATCGCACATTGTTTGCATGCGGGATGAAGACGCCAATGTGTTGAACTCGCGGGCAGATTCTCCTCATCGCAAACGTCACATGGGTGACTTAAGCGGATTAACCTTCATCTTTCATCTATGTAGTCATTCGTTAATTAGATCTAATACAATTTGCAGATCAGAAGAAGCTACAATAGGGTCAGCATCTACAGCCAGGATCCCGTGTTTTCCGCAAACGATGCAACTGTGGTGTCATCTGGAGTCGGTAGGTCTGCAGTGAAGACCGAGTGTAGATTCAGCCCCAGAACTGAGCCTGAGCCTTGAGGAACACCCGACCTAGTATCAAATACAGACAAGATTATATTGTACGTTCGTCCAGGTAGTGTGTAGGATCAAGTAATAAGTAAAAAGTCCTTTGTAAAAAGGTCTTTTCAATGACCTTTTTACAAAAAAAGGTTGTAAAAAGTCCTTTTCAATGTATACAATAGACCATGAAGCGGAAAAAACTATTGAGAAATATCACAGAAGCCTATGGTTTTTGCGATAAACACTGAAATACACGGTTATTTGGGTTTGACTCAACCGTTGAGAAGATATGATGATTCGATTCAAAATAGAAAAAGAGATTAAATAAACATATGAACTGGCTCGCGGATGATCTCCTTGATAATAGCGAGGACGTTAGGCGCTTAAAGCAACTGCATATGTTAAATCTGAGAGTTCTCCGAGATTTGAGGTGAATCGGCTTCCCTAGGGCGTTGTGTATCGTCAAAATACATTTGGTTTTGCCTCTTCCTTTTGTTGGTTGTTTGATTTGTTTCACTGTTTCCTTGTTTGATTAGTTATTTGTGATTCTTTATGTGATTAATATGACTGTGTTTTGATGTTTTCTTTGCTTTTTATGCTCTGAACTTGATCAATGTTCTTTGGACTCATCTTTATACGTATTTATTTATGTTTATTATTTATTTATTTACACTGTATATAAATTTTTTTTGCATGTTCGCGGTTCGACAAGGATATTGAACGACTAAGAAATTCTTATTTCTTGTAAATATAATTTATTACTATATAAACATGTAAAATAGATAATAATAATAATGATAACAATAAATATATATAAAACATACAAAATAGTAATTCAAATAAGACAATATTTGTTTAATGACAATTAAATTAAGCATACCAAAATATAGTTCAATTTACGAAAAACTTATAACGACTGATAAAAACTAACATTAAATTAACAACAAGATAACTATAGAAAAATCTGTAAAATTATATACTCCACTTTCTGCAAGTATTATTATAACTTTTAAAACTACCCAATGCTTTATGAATGAGTAGAATACTGTCTAGCGTCTCGGCCTTTCATCCGGAGGTCCCGGGTTCGAATCCCGGTCTGGCATGACATTTTTCACACACCCTACAATTTATTCATCTCAGCCTCTGAAGATATATCTAACGGTGGTTCCAAGGTAAACAAAAAAAAAAAAAAAGTTCATTTTCACTACTGTTTACCAATAACTCGGCGAACAACTTCCTGTACTCAACCATTGTCCACATTGAAATTCTCGTAATCGTAACGTACTTTTCAGTCGTTGTTACCAGATGCTTAATGATATTGCTGTTAACAAGACTGCGCCGAAAACGGCCTCACAGAAGTCTTGACTCTGTCCGCTGGTAGTGTTTGTATCTCCTTTTTTTCTTTTTACCCTCCGGAACCACCGTTAAGGTATTACTTACGAGGAGGATGTGTATGAATGTGAATAAAGTGTAGTCTTGTACAATCTCAGGTCGACTACTCCTGAGAAGTGTGGTTAATTGAAACCCAACCACCAAAGAACACCGGTATCCACGATCTAGTATTTAAATCTGTATAAAAATAACTGGCTTTACTAGGATTTGAACCTTAGAACTTTCGACTTCGAAATCATCTGATTTGCGATGTTGTGTTAACCACTAGACCAGCCCGGTGGGCAAGGTGTTTAAGGACTAAACGAATCTAAAATTACATAAATTTTCACTTACAAATAATTAATTTTTACTGCAATTCGTGACATTTTTTCTTTGAAAAAAATGAGTTAGCCACTGCATTCATCATCAAAATAATTAATTATTGCTGAAATAACTGTATGGTGTAGTCTAATTGATTCTGTCGCTGTACACTGGCGCTTATTTAATGCTACTTTTTTTAAAGTCACTCTGAGATATTCGGTTTGTTACTAGCGAGATTCTTAAGCTGAAAATATTTTTGAATAATTAAGTTTGTTTTTAGTTAATTGTTGCTTTTGTTACTAATTAAGCGATTTATACGAGCTGAAAGAAATTCATTTTGTTCTTTAATGGGAAGTTTATTCATTATTTAATAGACGGTTTTGTTCATTTGGTAGTTAATTTAAAGTACAATTTTGACGAGTCTCATTTCTTGTATCGAAGAATTACACACTGTGTATGTATGTTTTTCAATCTTTAGGTTGTAGTGAGTGTTAATCGTTCGATTGTGAGTGTAAATTGGTGAGGGAAAGTTCACTGGAACATTTGCTTTTTTATTAAAATTTATTTTTAGCAAAAAATGCCATTTTCTGCTTATATTATAAAAAAATGAGTTTTATTTCTTGTTTAAAGATGAATTCAGCATCTATTTACACCTAAATTACATGTTTTGCAACATCTTTTAATGCATCTGTTTCTTAGTTTTTTACTTAGTTTAATATTAAACCCACACATATTTTATTAGTATATTCTCTTTCATTAAATAATTGTTGAATAGAAATAGTGCTTTGGCGCCAGAATTGTTTACAGAAACTCACTATGTTGATAGATACTTAAAACCGGTTTAATTTATTGTCAGACTGATATTTGAAGTATTTTTTTGTTGTTGTGTATTTGTATTTAAATTAGATAAACATGAATGAATAAGTTTAATGTATGTTTTATATCTTTGATTTTAATGTACGTATGACTGTTTTCTTGATTTCTCGTCAGTTTTTTTCTTCAAAACTGTTTAGTTCACATAAAAAAGTAAAATGCTTAGCACTTAAGAGAAACTTGATATGTTTAGAATAACTGCGTGGTGAGATGTAATTTGTTTGGCGTCGATGTAAAACTTCGAATTGTTTGTATACAAAAGGTGGTTAGGTTAGAAATAATTTGTTTGTCACTTTTATATAAGTTCAGTATTATTGAATATAACATGATTGGATTTAAAATTAACTAGTATGTAATTAAACGAAAATAAACCGCAAAAATAACTCTGTATGAAAGGTAGAATCATGTTATTGATGCATATATTAATAATTTAAACTAATCTTTGAATTATTATAGATAAACTGAATTACCTGCTTTTTTGGGTACCAGATCTTATCTATTACTTAGAAAAATTAAAAAAAAAAATGCTTAATAGTTTCATATTTATTTTTAATTTGTTTCTCCTGAATATCTTTTAGGTAAATATAACCATTTAAATTAAAAATAATATATCAAAAAAAAAAAAAGAGAACGAGTCTTAATTTTTTAGCATTTTACTTTTTTTATGCTAAAATCGGACAAATTTAGTTTTGAAATGTAAGTAATTTTATTTGTAAATGAAGGAATTATGTTGAAAAAAGTAATTATGAAAAATTTATTATTTATAATTAGATTTAATCAACTTAATAAAAACGAGAAATATAACTATTTGTGTTCTGTGAGAAGAGTTACAAGACACGGTGAAATTGTTCAGTGTGATCAACAATAGCGGGATGTAGGAGTCGATTTTCTTAAAAAAGTCATGATACGGACTGAAGTATTAAGTTTTTCAGGGAAAATAATTTAATTCTGCACACAGCAGAATTCTGAGAATTCTGAATAGAGTAATAAGTAAAAAAAAATGAAGAACACTGAAATATTTGAGGAGTATAGTATTGATTTTTGTAGGTTATACTGCTCCTGCGGTTGGGCTTATAAGTACGAAGTTAATGGAAAGACGAGAAAAATATGATAAAAATACTGCAAAATGAATGAAACTGTATAGAATATTATTTCTCAAATTGAGCGATAACGCCCCGTTGTGGGAGCTGGAGACTTTCGGGGGGTGGGGCGGTAGAAAGCCCAAAGAAGATTTAGGGGTGTTCAGATGGATTGAAATGGCGAAAAAAAAGGCAAAATTTATGTTTTCCTGATATTTCAAACTAAAATGTAATGTAAAATGTAAGTGTGAAAAATGCCATGCCTGACCGGGAATCGAACCTGGGACCTCGGATGAAAGACCGAGACGCTACCACTCGACCACGGAGGCCGGTCAAAAGTTTCAACTCAGAAATAGGATATGCCACGTTTAAAACAATAATTGCGATTGCTGTTTTTAAGAGTGCATCTTAGAAACAGCAATTGCAATTATTTTTAACAGATGGTAAGTTTAAAAGTTTAGGGGGCGCTAGAAAATTTCTGATTCTAAATGTGGGCAGTGGGCAAAAAAGTTTGAGAATCGATGGTATAGAATGAAGGAAAATAAATTGTAAAAGGTTCCTAGATGACGTGGTGTTTTTGGAGTGAAGCGTGGAAGAGAGATGATTTGATAATTACAAGATGTTATGACAGAGTATCTGATGAAAATTAATGTTAAGAAAACAGAAAAGTATTAAGGACAGAAGATAATCACCCAGTAAAAAAGAAAACGTGTAAGAATAAAAAAGCACAAGTAGCTAGGTACGATATTAACAGATATTACAAAAATTAAAATAACATAAAAAAATCTAGACTGGCACTGGATCAGGTAGCGTGTTTATAAGGAAATTGTTGTTTTGTAATAAGGAATTGTTTTGAAAAGGCGTCATTTAGGTGTTAACGTTTGGACTATATTTATGTGTTATTAAGAAATTTGGGCCCTAAGGAAAAGGGAAAAGTAAGCTAGAAGTGTTTGAAACGTGAGCATGGAGAAAATTAAACGGACAGATAAAGTGAAAAAAATGTTGAGAAGAGTGAACGAGAATAGTAGCTTATTCAAAAAAAATTTATATTAGGAAAACTAGTTTGCTGAAAGACACCACCAGAGGAAATGGATTGATTAAAATAGTACTAGAGGAACACCGAACAGGAAAGTCTGAAAACATTAAAAATATAGACGAGAAATAAAAAAGTGAGGGTTTTATAAAAATATAGACGATCTTAAAGGAACCAAGCTTAAAATGGGCCTGCCATAACCGTAGTTTCTAATCTTACGTAAACGTCTGATAAACGGTTCTCAGAGGTTCAATATGGCCAAGAGCTATCAGGTTTTTTTTGTTACGAAATAGGGTTTCTGCATTTCAGTCCTGGACCTGGTTTTGTATTCAGTCTACACTGTTGATTTTCCGAGCATGAAAAATATCACTCTTGCGTTCTTTTCTCATGACACGGCGATTATGCTGGTTGACTTTAATTCAAAAATAGTGTCGGAGAAACTGCAATCGGAGTTAGACCTTCTCAGTGAATGGCTAGCAAAATGGAAGGTATATGTTAACACTGCAAAGTCGTCATATAACGTTTGCGATGTGGAGGGTAATCTGCCTTTGAGTCTACCTCTCTTTATCTGTTTAGCCTCCGGAACTACCGTAAGGTATTACTTCAGAGGATGAATGAGGATGATGTGTA
>JAAAKQ030092792.1:0-14656 GCA_010016005.3 Zanna intricata
CCATGCCTGACCGGGATTCGAACCCGGGACCTCCGGATGAAAGACCGAGACGCTACCACTCGGCCACGGAGGACGGCGGACCTTCATATTACCTGGCCGATTAAATTCTGAGGTCTACTTGCACTTTCTTCAAGAAGAATTATTGCAGCTGCTTGCAGATATTCCTGTAGAGCTGAGACACATAGTATATTTCCAACACGATAATGTGCCTACCACTTTTTTTTTATGCCATCTTCAGACATTTAAATCATCATTTCCCTGATGGTTGGTCTTGGAGGTCCTCATTCCTGCCCACAAGATTTCCTGATTTAACATCTTTAGATTTTTGTGTCTGGGGATGAATGAAAAATATTGCACACTAAATAAAATATATTCTTATGAAGAATTAAATGTCAATATTATGGATGTAGCTGAGCAACATCAGGATAATACTGAAGAACTAAAAAGAACAAGAAAATCAGTAAAGCACCTTGCGGAGAAATATGTTGAAAATGGCGGTCTCATTTTTATTTATTATAAACTGGTAAATATAATGGGACTTAGATCTAATGTACTGTTTGTAAATAAAATTAGAATGATTCCAACTTTTCTTAACTTAACTTAAACCATTTTGTTCAGAATTAAATTTTCTACAAGTTTTGTATGTTTATTACCAATCTAACAAAGTTATTGTATGTCAATCATTAAAAAAAAACAGGGGTTTTTACCCTAGTTTACTGGTTTTTATCCCATATTTTTCAAAAACTACTGTAGATACGGTTCTGGGATATTATTTATTCGATTTCTCAAGTCAAAAATCACAATAAAATCATGTCCTAATTAATGTCCTAAAAATCTCAGTAGGAACTCATTTCACCAGGGGGTAACTGAAATCCGGGCGAAATTTTCCACTAGCCGTAACTCGCAAACGAAGCATTTCTTCTTAATATTTTAGAACATATGTTATAAAATGTTAAGAACATTTTCTATTATTTTCACTATCATCATTTTTGATTAAATTGTGATATGAAAGTCCCGGGAGAACATCGTAATATACTCACCCTGTTTATATACATACAGACATACAACTTTAATCCTTGAAAAAGCGCCATTAAAATATTTTTGTACATTGAACTCAGTTTTGGCTAAGTAGCAAATTTCCTTTTTTTTATATGAGCTGATAAAAAAAAGTCTGGCAAGATTCTATTCCATTAAAAAAAAAAACTTTTTTTAATTACTTAAATCATCATCAACTTTTATTAAGATAAAACTTTAAATAATAACGGCCAATTCTAAACTACCAAACTATTACGATTATTACAGTCCTAAAAAGATATTGGTTCAGCAAACCTAAAAATAAAATATAATATAAATTTTAAGTAGATTATTATGTAATCAAGTCAACAAAAAGGCACTTTGTTAGGTCAGTTCATTTCAAATAAGAAGTAATCAGATCTTTTTTGGAACACTTGAGATCCAAATTTTAATTTTAATTTTATTTTATAATACTAATATTTATTTTATATAATTAAATAATTATTAATATATTTTGATTAACTCCTGCTGCCTAAATAATTAGGCTGTAGGAGTCATTAACTTCAAAGTAAATCCTTCACTTTGACGTTAATGGTTTTCCGTTAAAATTTTCATTGAGATTCAATTTTTTTTAATACGGTATTTATTATTTTTATGTATTAAAGATAAATAATGATATTGCATGCCAGTATCTTACTTTTTTTACATCGTTTAATACATAAATAATTTACATTTATTTTGACTAAAATAAATGGGTAAAAATTATTTAATAAATATTGAGTGCATAAAATAATATTACAATATTTTTATGTAGTTTTCTTCTTCTTTTTTTTTGAGTTCGTCTTTATTTACTCCCAGAGCCGGACCCGTAACTAGCAATAACATAGCTCCGTGGGTTGGTATTGCTCAAACAGTCTCTGTAGTTACCCTGGGCAACACCCAGTCAGCCGGATTTTATTTTGTTATTGGAAAGATAATACAGAAAATGTTGCATCATACTTATAAATTCTGAAATAATAACTATTTCACCAAATTTAGAGTAATAAGTATGCAGTAATTCTATTCTGGGAGTCTGGATGACCGGTTTGTAATTCAGCCTGATATTTCAGTTTTCCTTAAGAAAACTGTGCATGATCTCAGATGTTTCTTCAATATTTGGAGAAAAAAACAAATTTTTTCAACATTTACTTGAACCGTTTAAAAAAAATTCTCTGACAACTACATGCATGAACTACAGACTGCATGCAACTACAGAAGCATGGTTACATGCTTCTCTCATTCTGGATAATAATATTCAGAATTTGATCTTTCATTGAGTGGGGCCTGAAAGTTGAACAGTCAGTCAATAATTACTTTTTACTATACATAAATATTTTCGATTTAAAAAAAAAACCGAACTACTGATGTTTTCTTTATGTAAAAGAAAAAAAAAATTGAATTATGATTGTATTTTAATGAGTCAGGCCCATACCATTTTTTACTTTTTAAACTTTGAAAAAAATATGTAACCTTTGATAGAGGAAAAAAATGATTAAAGTTCCAACTTTTAAACGAAGAAGTAATGGTAAAATCAATAAATATAACTTACTTAGTAAGAATAATTTTGACAAAGTTGTGTAAGAGGCAGAAAATATCTACATCATAATCAGTATTCAGTGTCATCTGTATAATTTTTTTGATACTGTTCATAATAAGTGAATAACATTGACTTGACTGATACAATTATCAAGCTAAATCGTTTCCGATATACTCGTAATTATTTTTACAAAAAACGGAAAGATGTAACACAATCGATGTGAAAAAATGGTGCAGAAAAATTAAATAATATCAAATAACTAATGTTTCAGAAAAAGGTTTTAATTAGTCTTTAGACTATCTGAAATATTTTTTAACAAACTATTTACCATATTAATAATAAATTTTATAAATAGTCAAATTTTATATTTATTACTTTAAGCTGTAATTTTTTTTCTACAAATAATGAAAATACAATTCACATATGTTATGCTTAACCAAAGATTTAAAAGTTTATTAAAGACTTATTAAAAAGCTAAATGCTTCAAAATTAAATTTTCAATAAATTTCTGCTACTAGCAAAAAAAAATCTAATTCGGACATCACATGAATTCCTTGTACGCCTATTAAAATACAAATACACATATCTTTTTTTTTTTTTTTAATGAAAAGTATATAAAATTTTTATTTCACTAATAACTTCTGATTTTTTTTTCAAGTTATTGAAGTATTATTTATTGGAAAAATATTTTACAATCAGAAGTTAATAATTATTAATATATTTAATTAAAAAAAGGCACTGAAGTCGGATTCGAACTAAAGTGCCTTCCCCTTGTAATATCCAAAGAGTCAAAATCAAAATTTATGGATATTTGGCTTTTTTGAACATTTTTGTTCATGATGTTTGCAATCAAAACGGGAGGTGCACAACTAGATGTTACAATAGTCCTAAATCCAAATTTCAACATTTTATAGCTAATAGCTTTTGAGTTATGCGAGATACATATGTATGTACGCACTACAGACGTCACGCCGAAACTAGTCAAACGGATTCAGGAATGATAAAATGGATATTTTGACCGTTAAAATCCTATTCCCGTTAATCTATTTCCGTTAAAATCCGAAATCTTTCATGATAACAATATTTCCTTTACTTCGTACAAAGAAGTAAAAAAACAGTACTTTTGAGATATTACATTTTTGTTGCACAGTGTGTGGGCGTCTAACGAAAGATGAATGTTAATTTTTAATACATAAGCGAAGTAAAAATGTTAGGCTTGTTTCATATGTCGTAAAGAAAAATATACGAATGTTTTTTAAAAAATTAAATTTCTCGGAAAACGGACGATAAAGTCACTACTGGTTTCTGAGCATATGGACCATATAATGAATCAATGCCTATTTGTTATTTTCCTTTGTATCTGAACTTCTTTATTCGTTCGGATATACACTCTTTTATATGTATTCTTTAAATTTTAAATAATGTAGTTCCTTATTAATATTGATCATGTTTGTTCCATGAAAGAAAAAATATTATTAAAATACCTTCATTTTTGTTAATAATTGCACTTGACGTCAGTTCTATCCCATCGGTCTTTTAAAGTATTTTACAAGACTTTAGTGTGTTTTAAAAAATTATATATACTTCTTTTGTTTAGAAAATACAACTAAAAAATAAAATTTACCAACACTACAGTACTTCAAGCTCACGTGAATGAAACAAAATAATAAATAGGCAGTTATAAGTGTCAGTAATTTTAGGAAAAAGAAAATTTCCCTATATAAAACAAAACCATATAACTATATATATATATATATATATACAAAAGCTAAATCGTTTCCGATATACTCGTAATTATTTTTACAAAAAACGGAAAGATGTAACACAATCGATGTGAAAAAATGGTGCAGAAAAATTAAATAATATCAAATAACTAATGTTTCAGAAAAAGGTTTTAATTAGTCTTTAGACTATCTGAAATATTTTTTAACAAACTATTTACCATATTAATAATAAATTTTATAAATAGTCAAATTTTATATTTATTACTTTAAGCTGTAATTTTTTTTCTACAAATAATGAAAATACAATTCACATATGTTATGCTTAACCAAAGATTTAAAAGTTTATTAAAGACTTATTAAAAAGCTAAATGCTTCAAAATTAAATTTTCAATAAATTTCTGCTACTAGCAAAAAAAAATCTAATTCGGACATCACATGAATTCCTTGTACGCCTATTAAAATACAAATACACATATAAAAACTATATAGAAAACACACTGTATACAGTGTGTATACAGTTTTATAATTAATGCAATTATTTATTCTGTTTGGAATTAATTGTATTTACAAATAGAGTAAAAATTAGTAATAGAAGCAACTAGACTTTTCCAGTGTTTTCTATATATACAGTGTTTGTTTTTATATATATATATAACTATAACTATATATATATATATATAACTATATAAAACAAAACTGTGATATTTCAAATTAGAAAACTTATTTGACTTAGATTTGAAGAAAAGGTTGAGTACCCAATATAAGGTCGTAAATATTACTATTTTTTATTTTTTTCATCTTAAACACAATTTTTGTTTTTTGAAGTAAAAAATAGTTTAAAACTAAATAAAATATAAAACAAAAAACAAATTAATTAAATTCGTAGTAAAATGCTCCCTTACAATTATAAATTTTAGAAATAAGGATGTTTTTTAAATAAAAATATATTATCAGAAAAGAATAGGTGATTAAATTTGAAAACAAATTCCATACTCCAAATCTGTTAAAGGTTTTTTATAATTTTTTTGTCCTTAACATTACTTTTATATAACGGTGAAATGAATACAAAATTTCACAATAAGTTTTAAAAAACATTTGCTTTATTTAAAGACAAATATATATTTAAGTTCGATCGCTCTCTGCTCTGCTACCTTTGTTGTAGTACAAAGGTTTTTATCAATATTATTATAACTCTCCATATATATTGAAGTCCACAAATAAATATATAACTAATTAATTTGATAAACATTGTTAAATTTTTATGTTAATAATTTTTATTAATGATACTTTGTTAATAATTTTAAAATAATTCAGTCTTTGTTTTGTAAAATCATATTCTTTCGAATTTGGCGGAAAGTTATGGAACCTACTAGAAGCAAATGTATCTTTTTTTTTTATTAATATTTTTACAGAAGAATGAATTTTTATAGTTGGCAATTTTATTGTTTGGCAATTTGCATTGACAAAGTTCAGTTTTATAATTAATGCAATTATTTATTCTGTTTGGAATTAATTGTATTTACAAATAGAGTAAAAATTAGTAATAGAAGCAACTAGACTTTTCCAGTGTTTTCTATAAGTACAATGGACAATATATAAACAAGACTAGGGAACTGTTTATTGGCTCAGTATGTATTGTAGATTAATCATGTTTGCAGATAAAAATATGTTCAAATATGTTTTCCGCCCCTGAATAGAAAACATATACGTATATTTCAAATATTAATGAATTATAAGTTCAATGAATTATGAATTATAATTACAAAATATTAGGAAATAATAAATTATAAAAAGAAAATACTAAATTTAATGGTTTCTTGATACAGTTGTAACATGCATATTCGATAAATATCGATTTTTAAAATTTTATCCGAGTTTTAAGTTACCATACGTTTTTAATACGACCTTGGCACGTATATAACCTTGAAAATGAAAGTTTATTTTATGAAAAAGAATCCATTATGTACAAGGAGGTTGAGAATCAATCAGGGCAACGGGTTAAAACAGAATCGGGTTTCTTCTTATAAAACACCTACGAGGCCAGAACCTTCTACATCCTTCTCCATTTTTACAAACTTTAATGATGATCTTTTGAATTTCTTTTAAGATGTATATATATATATATATATATATATATATATATATATATTTACTTTTAACTTAAATTCTACAGATCTATAAAAAAACTTTGTTCACTTTTTCTTTTCTCTTCTTTTATATTAGTAACCTTGCTAACATTATATTAAAAATGAAGGTGACTTGTTTTAATATTTTTCATTGGCTATATTAAAATTTTCGATTTTTTTAAACAAGTTAAATCATCGAATTAGTTCATATATGAAGTGAGTTAGAATTGAGTTTCAGAAATAATCCCCTGTTCTGATTTCTTTATTTAGTTTCATAGTCCGAGAGGTTGAAAAAAATACTTTCATTGCTGTTTCAAAATTGATTTATTAACTCTTTTTCGAATCTAGCCAGTGATATAGATTAAAATACTTCAATCTTAATAAATATGATTAATAACGTTGAAACCCTCTATATATTACCATGAACATAAAACAGCGAGATCATCCGTATATTATTCCATTTTAACCGATATTTATAAGTTTGTATTAACTCAATTAAAGCACAAATGATATGAAGATTTGAAAAAACTTCTAAGAAGATATTTGGAAGTTTCATAAAAAATTTTTTAACGTAGGATATCTAAACCTATTGCAACAGAGTTCGGATTGAACTTTCTATTACATGAACTTTTATAGAGATTATAAGCTATCATAAAACGTTCATTTGGAAACTTCACTCAGAGTTTAACAAGTATTACACTATTTATTTATTGAATACATATGTGTATTTATTTTTGAATATATGAATACGTACTTTTACTTTTTTTTTCTTTTTTTTTGAACGGTGATGAAGGAATGTACTTCCACACTTCCTGCAGAGTGTGTCCGGCTCGAAGCCTGGACGCTAGCCGCCCTGACCTTTCTTTTTTTCTTTTTTCTGTTTAACCTACGGAACTACCGTAAGGTATTCAGAGGATTAATGAGGATGATATGTATGAATGTGAATGAAGTGTAGTCTTGTACAATCTCAGGTCCACCACTCTTGAGAAGTGTGGTTAATTTAGCCGCCCTGACCTAGCAAAGCTAAGTGGGCACTGGACATGGAGCCGTAGCGACCATGAAAAAGTGTTACTCCCACCCTCTACCGACTAAATCTCCCTCCGTCTTTCCAGGGGCGGCTGGAATCGCCTCTCGGAATGTCATCGGCCAGCCCTGGAGGTCGTGGCAGCAGATTTTAGCAGTTACTTAAGCATTAATATGTAAACGAAGATGAGATTAATCGGTAAACTTGTAAATTTAATGGTTATTTAAAGTACCCAAAAACTCATAAAGCGATTATTCTCATGACAATAAGGGAGAAAATCACAATATCTTTGATGATTTACCTCACATAATTGAAGTTCTGTATCAGAGTAATTAACCCGCAGGGGCACTAACCCGGATTTACCTGTTCGGCAAGGTTAAATATCAAAAGAAATTTTAGAATTCAACGCCTCATCCAATTTTATAACGTTATTTTATACGGTTCAATTTTTAATATTTTGTAAAAGAAATGAAATTTATTATATAGATTTTTTTTTTCTTTTATTGTACTGAAATAAGTCGATTTAATTTTACTACCATCTTACTACTGTATCATTTCTATTTATAAATTTAGAAAATCTTAAACATGCCGAACCAATATAAGAATAAACTCTTTGAAGTGAAACGATATAAGATAAGATGTTTACTTTAAAGGAAAAAATTATAGAAATGAACTGAAAATACTGTACGGTTCTTCAACTTTATATATCAGGTATGGAGATAAAATAAAAGTCTTATTCGCCATTAAGGTTAACATTTTATTGAAATATATTCTTACATAAATCAGAAAAATGAATTTTTGTTTTCAGATTTTTTTTTTTAATGAAAAGTGAAGCAAAGATGTCTGGCTTTTCAATTCATAATTCAAGCAATGACCTTATTTATTCTATTATTTTATTTTATTCATTTATTACTTTTAATTTAATTTTTTTTTTATTAGTATGAGACGAAAACTAGTGTGGGTATTTATATTAATTGCCCAAAAAAAAAACGTAAAACTTATTATACAGGATTTTTTTTAAATTGAAACAAGTTGATTTGACTACTACCTTAGGAGTTGATTTCTATTTATAAATCATAAAATCCCGTGAATATATATATATATATATATATAGGTGATGTAATAAATGAATTAAATATATTTTACACAAAAATGCAAAATGTCTGTATAAAATTGTTTTGTCATGCAAAAATTAATTAAACATTTAATAAAATTTACATAGCTCGTATACTTAAATAACGCCTACATAATTTAAGTCTACACATCGTTGTCAAATATAATAGGTATCTAGGGAAATAAAACTTAAGAGGATAAAAAGATTAAGTAAAAATTTTCGATAAAATACAGAGTGAAAATTCGATTTGTTGAATATTTAAATCTTATTCTTTGGAGATTCCCATTGAATATTAGATGAAATTTTAAATAAATAATTCAGTTGAGAATATTTTTATAAACAAAGCTATTGTTTGAACCGCTGAAATAACAACCTTTGTCACTGATTATATGAAATATAAAAATCCATTCCTTACCACAGACCCTAAGAACTTCACACCAGCAAACCCGATAACAACACCCTCTCATATTCAGCCAGAATGATACTTCTTATTTTCTTGTGCAATTCTTCGATCAATCTTTAGAAAACTAATTGGAGTAATTGCACTTGTAATATCAATCTTAATTATTATATCAAACTCATTCTCAATAAAAAAAGTTAACGACACAGTTGCAGGACTATCCCGTCACACGGTTATTTATGAATAGAATATAATTAATATTAATAATATATTAAAAAAATTCCACGTTATGATTGCAAGATAATAATCTTGACTTGAGGTCAAAACTGCAAATTTCAAATCAGTGTATTATTTTTTAATAAATCTGATATATTCACCACATGACTGCCTTGTACGAAAATCCAAAAATAATACAATTCTAAATTATAATTTTCAGTTAATATTAAATAATCAAATGTTTCACTAAATCTATTACGTAAACACATGTGTAATAATGCCTAATGAATTACATATACACATCTTTAAAAAATTATAAAATTTTATTTCATTAATAACTTCTGATTTTTTATCATAATTTTTTTTTTTGTTATTGTTATTATTGAATCATTATTTATTGTAAAACTTTTTTTACAATCACGGGTTAGTAATTATCAATAAATCAATGTATTTAAATTTAAAATAAGTTACAAAAAAAGTAAAAAAAAAAGCACCTTCCCTTGTAAATACAAATATTTCATTAATTAACATTTTATGTGGCTATAACTCAATGAAAATAAATACCACTTATGATTATATCGTTGAAATGGTCTCAATGACAGTTTATTACAGCAGATAAGAAATACGCTAAAATCCAAATTTTTTGGGATTTTGGGCTTTTTTAGACACTTTTGGTTCAGTCGATTGAAATCAAAAGGGGAGGTACACAATTAGATGTTACAGCAATCCTAAATCCAAAACTTTAGCAATAATTTTCCTAAGGCTAATAATTTTTTAGTTATGCATACGTAGAGAGTCACGCCAAAACTTGTCAAAATGGATTGAAGAATGATCAAAACGGATATTTTCGTTAATATCTGAAAACCGAAATTTTTCACAATACTTCCTTTACGTCCTATAATGAAGAAAAAGCTTCTATTTAAACAACTTTAAATATTAAAATCGTTATCAGCGTCCTTGAAATTGTATAAATTTATACTTCACAGGAACACGTTTATTTCGTTTGGCACGAACCTTAAAGTGGAAGTCAAAGTTCAATTTTATAAAATATCTATTTTTAAAATAGTCTTGATTACAGTAGAAAAGGAATAGAAGAAAAAAGTTCAAAAATGCATGACTTTTTTTAAAAGCAATCTTGATTACAACACTTTATTTGATTTAGAGCCAACACCGAACATGCACACATGCGTGCGCGTACATACGAACATTAAAATCCGGGAAATATTCATCCTGTTTTTTGAGTTCGTAAGGTGTCTGAATGTCAAGATCCGGTGAAAATCGCATATGCCGAAACTGAACCGGTTACAATACTTTCACTTCTAGAGCTATAGCATTATCTAGACGGGAAAATAATATTAATTGTTGGCATTTCTATGGAATTCAAGGCGTAATTGTAAGAAACTGAGTAAAGTTTCTCCATCACTTAATCTAACAAATTTTATTGGAATGTAGCATAGATATACACACAAGATTTACAACATTGTCACTTCTATCGGCTTCCATAATGAAAAGGCAGCATCGTTGACTTTCAACTGAAAGAGTCTGTGTTCAAGTGAGATGTGGCATTTTTCTTGCATTAAAAAAGAAATCATTTTTAATCATTAAAAAAAAACAATGAATATATTTGGGGTCGACAGGTTTAGTTATTAGTATAAATAAACAAACTTAAGTTCGTATATTTTTATCAATCTCATTTATTTTATGTTATGATTTTTTTTTTTATATTACTAAGAGTAAGAAAAAACTGTAAATATATTTTTTTATCTACGTAATGGGATATTGTATGTGCGCGCGCGCTAACGAAGAGTGGCACCTCTAAGGCAGCTTTCATATATACGATATGACCTAGCCTACATTTTGCTCTTATTATTATGTTTTAACTATATGAGTTTTCCCTCTTCCAATTATTTTCAAACCGAATAGATTTTACGAAAATTTTCCTGGAATTTTTTCTTTTAGGAACCAAGTTTATTTTAAAAAAAAAAATTTAGTTAATTACTTTAATCGCAACTTTTTTTTTAAATATATACCAGTTTTTTAAATTTTCCTTTCCTAGAAAGTAGCGACGAGGAACGAAAATTGTTTCTGTTTTATATATATATATATATAAATTAATTAGTCAATTTAATTTTAAATATAATTATAGAATACTCGTAAAAGATTTAAAACGTTAAAACAAACAAATATTATTGTTATAACGCTTTAAATTATTACCGACATAAATAAATTTGATAAAATACTCGTATATTTAACTGATTTTAAAATCAGTTTAAAGGGTGTAAAAATAACAAATTTTAATATTTATAGTAATTCATGAATTCAATGAAAATTTAATGTGAAGAAAAAAATTGTAAAAGAAAATTCTACATAGGAAAGGCAAATAGAAATTTTTTAAATATTCCAGAAACATAACATTACTGGGTTCGTGGTCAACATGGCTTTAAGTCATTACTTAATGCCATGCCTGACCACGAACCCGGAGGTCCCGGATTCGTATCCCGGTTCAGGCATGGAATTTTCACACATGCTACAAATCATTTATTTTATCCTCTGATTTAATAAATTTTATAGAACAAGTTTGATCGTTGAATCGAGGTCTTCAAAATTACGATGACCAATCTTGATCCAGACCGTAATTATTTAGTACCTTAGTTTTTAATGATGACGACTCTTTTATGTTAAATGGGGCTTTAATAGATATTATTGTAACTATTGATCCGACGTCAATCCACACTGATGTTATGAGGTATATACTTAGTACGCAATTAAAGTTAATGTTTGGGCAGGCAGGTAAAGTTGGTGGGCAATAGAATTAATTATATTATTTTAATTGAATTTTATTAATTTATTTTTATTGGAAAACTTCATCATTCGATTAAATAGTTGCTTTTATCTTCTCAGTAGGTCTAAATTAGAAATTCATTAAGCCTCAAAATCAGTAAGGTACGAAAAGAAGCCTTCAGAATAATTTTTTCTAAATCTCACAATGTAAATAAAAAAAAAATAATTCCATTTAATCGCATCACCATATTCTATATTAGTTACTACTCGAATCTGAATACTTCAAAAATCAGGAAAATCTGAAATTTGTCCCTCCGTTATCTTTGATTTGGAAAACATATGGAATTATCACGTTATTTTTCTCCTCAGCATGAGAGCTTTAAAATAAGTTATCACATGATAGGTGTTGCTATTTGAATATTTTGAGCCAAATTTGTCGAAAAGAGGCAAATTTTTACTATTATTGTCAAAAGAGGGAGTAACTAACACACAAAATTTTCCAGAATCTTTCAAATCACCTTCTGAAACAACTTTAGAATTAGAAAGGAGTTTCAGTACTTTTAAATCTTTCAGTATATATAGAGAGTGTCTGGGGAGGATTTTGGTAAACTTCATAGGCGTATTTCTCTCATTAAAATAATGAAAACATGGGTCCGAAAACGCTTCGTTAGCGAATTACGGCTAGTGGAAGATTTCGCCCCGATTTCTGATCCTCCGCTGAAATAAAGCCCTACTGAAATTCTGGGAAGGTAAATTAAGGAGCGAGTTTAGTGGTCTCTTAAGGTTTTTGACCTGTTTTTTTTTAAATAGATACTACACTGGTTCCCCATTATTTTCCGCAAAATAGAGTGTAACGAACAAAAATAATTGAGTTAAAAAATACAGTTTGTTTTAAGCTTTGGGGTAAGATACTTTGTTAAATTGTCAGTAAAGAAATAAAATTTATTGGTTAAATTGAGAAAGAATTTAGTTCTGAGAAAGTTGATGTAAATAAAGTCGATAAAAAATAAATAATGATGCAAGAAAATAATGTATTCTTTAATGCAGAACAATACGTACCAATATCGAAAATACTGAATTACAATTTTAGACTGAAACGAAAAGTCCTTTTATTACTGGATAAAATTGTAAAAACAAACTAAACTTCTAAAATCAATTAAAATAGCTTAACTTATTCTTACGTTACATCGTAACGTACATTACGTCCTACGGTACATCTTAACAGACATTTTTAAGCAACTGCTTAAAAATGTCCGTTTTTTTTTTAAACTCCGAGACCACCGTTAGTTATTCCTTCAGAGGATGAGATGAATGATTTGTAGCATATGTGAAAATGCCATGCCTGACCTGGATTCGCACCCGGGACCCGGGACAACCCGCCATCAACTTGAAAACACATTTCAGCACGGTGAGTTCAGCTGAGATAACCTTTCCTAGCATTGTTGGGTTGATTTTGAATTGGCCCGCGTGATTCTTTCTAAAAGTTCATTTGTATTTTCTAATTTATTTCCATACACTAACGCTTTCATATACCCCCATAAAAAACAAAATAAAACTTAATATAGTTGTGGTCCACCTCGACCAATCCAGCAGTTATAAAAATATTTTTCATTCCGATAATGAATAAAAATTAACTGGTACGCCAGTCAATTTTTATGTTAGAAATACATATCTGTTCTCGTAATAAATGGAATATCCTCTAAAAGTATTGACTCTAAGAAAGTTCAGGTAAACATTACCTATGAGTATACCGTTGAAAACGTAAGGTCCGATAAGAACATTACCTACCATCCTACAACAAACATTTAATAAAAATGGTGCTGGAAATTATTTTCAATGGTTTCACGTGGATTGTCATGTTTCCAAAAATGTTTGTTTCCTGTATTACCTCATTTCGTGTAAATTTTGCTTCATCTGTAAATAATATCAACAATGTAAGTTGTTTTGTAATAACTATTGACAATTTCAGCCGCTGATTGTAATCACCTTCTTCAGGAGATTAAACTGGTTGAGGGTGATATCGATAGAGATCTTTATTGTGTAATTTCTACCATATACGTACTAGTGCATGGTTTCCCCAAACGTGAAGATAATCTACGAGTACTAATAGTTGGGACTTTTCTCCATCACACGTAAAATCATTCACATTTTTTTCCAGTTCAGATGTTACATTAAATGTTCCGGTTTCACTTAGGTGCCGATGAGTATTTCCAATTATTTGCCGGTGAGGAATGTTTCGATTGGGAAATCTCCAACGATATTCCTAAACGGCTCGTGTAGCATCGTCGAAACAAAAGTCAAAGATGAGATGAATGTCGGCATATTCCTGATTTGTAGACGTACACGGCATTTCTCTTTTACTATAAAACAAATAATGCGAATTATTAGCAATAGATTTTAAAATCAGTGCAAATAAACTACATAAATATACCTTTTCCACAAGTAAGCATTTCATAAAGTAAAATTTTATGTTGAATTAACTTTTCACTAATAAATACAGCACACTGAAGCAAGATTCTCAATCATAAACACAACAATGTTTGAAATTTATGTTTGTAGATCTTTGCTCTCTGGGTGATAATATTGTATACCAGCATTACAGCGCTTAACCCACCGGGTTGGTCTAGTGGTTAACGCGACATCGCAAATCAGCTGATTTCGAAGTCGAGAGTTCTAAGGTT
>JAAAKQ030092803.1:0-14656 GCA_010016005.3 Zanna intricata
AGGTCGACCACTCCTGAGAAGTGTGGTTAATGGAAACCCAACCACCAAAGAACACCGGTATCCACGATCTAGTATTCGAATCTGTACAAAGATTTTTAACTTTAATGGGATTTGAAACTTAGAACTCTCGACTTCGAAATCAGCTGATTTGCCATGTCGCGTTAACCACTAGACCAGCCCGGTCGACTCAATAGTCGACTTAAGTTATTCAAAACTACACGTTTACCGGACCAGTTATATTATACTGATAAGTCGCTAATGACTTTAATTGTTGTTCCGACTATAAATAAAAATATTTAAAAAAATCAACGATTTCTGAATAAAGAAAACAGAAATAAATTCAGGAAAGAAATTTGTAAAATATATTTACAATGATGTGGTCGTTAGAATTCTTCATTTTTATCTTTCAACTTGTTTAATACTATAAGGTTCACTAATTATAGAAAATCCACGACGAGAAGCTCTCGTAAGAAAAAAAAAAAAGACAAATATCTTCTTAATTTTAAACTTACATTATTTAAAGCCTGTATGTAAAAGAATAACGATAATTGGAACTTCTTTAATCATAAATATTTAGTATTCCGAACAATGTTTAAGGTCTTTTAATTCATAAAAATCCTAATTTCTTTTTTGTACAGAAATCCTTTCTATTTAAATGAAATAAATGATTTATTTCTTATTAAAATAAAATTATCGTAATTGAAACAAAATAAAACTCCAGTTATTATTATTATTGTTAGTATATTATTGGATAATGACTGAGCCTATAATTATCTATTGCTAAGTTTTAATGTAATAGCGACTGTAAAAAAATACGATATTTGATAAGATAACGTAAACTGATATGACACTATAGCATCTTTAAAGAAAATAATTGACTTACAAAAAAAATTTGTGTTTACTACCTTAGAATTCTATCAGTAAACTTATATATATCTATATATATATATATACAAAACTTAAAACTTAGATAAGCTTCTAATTGGAAAATAAATGAAAAAGATGGTACATTTATAATTGCAGAAAATAGAAATAAATATCAAATAATGTTATCTTTAGAACTATTTAGAATTAATTGAAACTGTAGAAATATTTTAAAATATATTAATTTTTTTAATTAAAATAATTAACGGAAATGTTAATTAAAAATTAGATAAAAAATTAAACTTTTAATTGTTATAACAAAAGAATAAAGTTACGATGAAAACATGAGTAGCTTAAAAGAAGAGTCAAATTCAGGAATAAAACATAACGATAGGATTAAAAGCTTTATACATGTTCAGTGTGCAACGGAGAACAAAATTCTATCTCATCAATTACTGCTACTGATTCAGCTACGAAAAAAGAACTATAACAAAAATCATTTACCTCTACTCTAAAAACAAAATAGAAAAAAGTATTCCCTTTTCAAAATCGAACAAATTTTAACAGTAATAAAAAGAAAATCAGTTTTAATATTATTTTGCTTTTTAATATTATTAAAAATTCTAGTCACAAAATTAAATGGTTTTCTCTTTATACATTAAACTTTCATTTAGATGTCATATTTAGATTTAATTTTCTTTAATTTTAATAAAGAAAAAAAATATATATATATATATATAACACCCGTTCTGAACCTTGAAATTACTAAGTAATAGTAAATTCATTTTGAACACATCTCAAAAAAACTTATTTATTTCTACTGTATTTCTTAATTATCGAGTTAATGAAAATAGCCACTCGGTAATCCAAACATCTTTTTCTAAACTTGAAAGATTATTTCGAATTATCAGGAATTTAGATTATTCAATAAAACAACCTGGGTCTGTGATGTGAGAAAAAATGAAAATAAAACTAAAAAAGTAAATATATATAAAAAATAAGAAAGAAACAAATAATGAATGAAGTGAATATCTTGATGATGGGCAACACTCAGAAAATGTAGTCCTATCTCAAATTACATAATGTTACTAAGGTTCAATACTTGGGAGTCGTTCACGCCTTCTAATGTTCTAACCTTATTGCCAAGAAAGTTCACAGCCAAATAGTTTAGATGATTTTTTTAACTTTGGATTTTTTAAGTTTGTATTTATTCCCAGACGTACGATAAACATAGTTATTCATGGATCTGACTATTTTTCATGAATCACGAGGGGCTCTGTTTTGCCCCTCACTAATTTGTTTTGGAATCGCTGTAATATTTCAGTGTTGGTGATATTTATTGTACAAAGTGACACAAAAAAGCGGGAACTTTTCAAATGTGTAGTGGCAGCCATGTAGAGATGGCAGCACTGGTTTATGCAGAAGCAACCCTGTCACTCAGTCATCACGAAGCAGTGGAACGATCAACAGCGTGCTTTCGTCATAAAACGGTTTTTGAAGATAATTAAAGTCTAAAACAATTTAGACAAGACAACCAGCTCGTTTTCTACCCAGCTTTGATAAGATCCTATTCGGGCATGTTGTTAGGAGGACAGGCGTTTTTCCTCTTATCGCCCACTCCAGCCTTACTGACGGTAAGTAGATGAGGTGAATGGCCAGACGTCGAACTATAGCTATTTCTAACTTCAGTATAAATACGACGACATACCTGAAGTGACATAAAAGTCCAAAAAGTCTGAAATGTTTTGAGTTCCAGGCATTTCCCACGAAAAAAATAGAAACCTAACACTGAAAAGAACTCAGAGTACGAGCCATCAGTGATAATGTCGTGAGGAGGACCGCAGATCGCCAAGCCAGTGTAAGATTTCAACCTTTTTTTTTTTTTTCATATTCAAGATCATATTTTCAGATCATATTCAAGCGACCTAAGTCGCTTGAATATGATCTGGCCTGTATTTTGTATTGGTGATGCTTTATCACTTTTTTTATAAGCACTGCTGTACCTCAATTCTTTTTACCATCAGGGTAATTAGTGGGTAGATTCAAAATCCTCGAAGACGGAAATAATTACTATCTGTGAAGTGGTCTCAGAAAGCAGAACAATATCTACAAAGCAGACCAACATCTAATGATTCGGCTATTATTAAAGCCTCTTGTTTCTGTGTTCGGCCAATGAGACCATTCCAGGTAATACATAAAAATTTATTCAACAGATTTTGCTGATCAACTTGCTGAGCAAACCTTCAAACCCTATTAGGTTAGCTATTCTTATTAGCCCAGAAATTCTACGTTATATTTTAATTTTATAGCTTGTCTTCAGCGTCAACATGGATCAACAGTCGTGACATAAGATCGTCTGAACCCCTAGCTGTTCCTTTACCTAATGAGAGGAAATTAACATTACCCATGTCAAAAGGAAGCAGTCTGTTTGTTCTGACAATGTCAGAACAATTCTCAATGTAGTAACATTCTCCGTAGGAGATTATATACTTTGCTTCTGTTTTCTCTTCAGAATTTCCTAATAAACCTTGCATCCTTTATAGTTACAGGATGGTCCGATTGACAGAACGCCCAAGTAGCCGGAGTATTTAAATCTTTAAGACAATCTGTAGTCTTAGGTTTTCTGCACATTTAATTGTTAGTTTTTTTTTTTTTTGTTTTATCTCCGGAACCACCGTTAGATTATATCTTCAGAGGATGAGATGTACGAATTGTAGCGTGTGTGAAAAATGCCAAGCCTGACCGGGATTCGAACCCGGGACCTCCGGATGAAAAGCCGAGACGCTACTACTCGGCTACGGAGGCCGGCAAATTGTTTAGTTGGTTGGCATAATATTTACTATACTAATCTAGGAAGTACCATAGAGAACTATCGGCGGGGGCTTAATATCTTTTTTTGACAAGATGCAACGATAGCATCCTCCATCGGGAGAACCTGTTAATGATTTGATAAAGGTACTTTAGTAGTGTCATCAGTGGAAATTTATGTAGGCAAAACTGGCACAGTCTGCTATGGTATAGAAGTTATCTGGGAATCTGTGATGTCAGCATCAGTCTTGCTTCCACAAACTTTATCCAGTTAGAATACAATGTTATCTCTTAAAATTTTTCGATGACGAGATTGTTTCCCCATATCCCTATTCAACGATACCAGGAATCCAGGTCTTCTAGAAGATAGCAATAAACAAGAACCAGGGATTGTTTTATCATTTGGAAAAGCTGGCAGCTAATCCATAATTAACCTTTCAACTACAGTTTATAGATCAACCCAAAGATTTTATTAAAAACCGAGAAAAATAGAAATGTTAATGGACAAAAAGTAATTTTGTAATACAATATTATTTCCAAACAGCTACATAATACCCACATCCCTGATAGATTATTTAAATAACTCAAGATAAATATAGAATAATAAATGAAGAACAATAGATAAATATAACCTCTCGTTAGAAACATTTGAGTATTCATTAATAATTGACAGGATAAATTTTATAAGAGATATATTTATTTATAGCTTATTTAATAGGCATATATTTATGTAAGGTAATGATTCTTCTTTTTTTTTATCAAGAATAAGGGAACTCTAAGCGATTTTTAATTTTAATTTTTAAAAGCTCTACGAAGAAAGTATATATTACTCTGTTATATTTTTATAGAAGAAAAAGACATATTGAAATAATTTTTTTTTTTCAGCAATGAAAGAATAGATTCTACGCTCAGAAAAATAAAAAGAAAATCACTTACGACAGTATATTATTCAGTATACAGCGTTTGTAATATGTTAGTTACAAACTGTTGAAATTTTGATGATCTAGTTGGGTATGTGTTTTATAATATTCAGGATAGTATGAGTGATAAATTAATTGTATCTTAGTAAATAACTTTTATGAAATATTCTTCAATAAATTTAAGTTTTTAGTGACGTTTATTGAATAAATTTGCTTAGAAAACAGGTATCGGATTGTAAAGAAATATATGTGGGAAAAGCCAGGTGCGACTAGTATTATCAACACTTAACCTAGAAGCTAATGACTCAGCTCACGAACAGTATACGCTTGTCTATAGCTATTTGATGATAGTAAAATATCCCTTATTATTACCATACAGTTTACTATTAAGCTATATTACAAAATAAAAAAACCTTAAAGGAAAAAGTTATAATAGCAACAATTAATACTTTTAAGATTTTTTTTTTTATTACTTTTAAATTATCATTTTTCTTCTTTTATTAAGTTAATATAATATTATTTCAAATTTTTTAAATTACACATTCTTTCTTTCTTTTAATTATAATTTCTTCCCAGTTTATTTATTTCTTTGATCTATTATAAGATAAAATCCAGTGTTAAATTTTTCCACCTTGTATAAAATTATTCATGAATGTCTTATTTCAATGCATCTTTAGAAATAACTTAAAAAAAAAAAAATTGTCAGAAAATTTTTATAGGGAGAGAAAATTGATAGAGCTTAAATTCATGTTTCCTTATAGATTTATTTAATTTTTAATATTTAATAATAATACACAATTTTTTTTAAATTTATTTACTTTAAAAGAATTAAATTTAATAAAATAATCATGGTATAAAACAAGAACCCAAAAGTATTACTGTTTATGAAATATTTTGAATAATATTTGGCATATTGAATATTTCAACAGTTATGAATTACAATTAATGTACTTGTAATTCTACTTCTTGTACTTGTAATATACTTCTTGAATCGCGAGTGGCGATTCAAGAAGTGAATCGGAAAATTCTCATCATTATTTGTCCATTAAATGTAATTTCAGCAAAAGTTGTTTTATAAAAACAACATTCGTTATTTTTTTTTTTTTTAAAGAGTTAACTTATACGTGCGTGTATGTTCGTGCGCTCACGTGTGTGTAGGAACTAATTCAATTTCAAGTTTTTCGAAACGATGAATTAAAAATTGGAAAATATATTTTCAAGATTTTCTAATAAATTAGGAAAAGAACAAGGGATTTTTTTTTATATTAATACTTTTAAAAATTCCAAGATCATTAATAAATAAGTTTATAATGTAATATACATTAATAATATGCGGTTGATTTATACGCAACCAATCTAATTTCTTCTTTATAATTAACAGTATATCTAACATTAGGAAATTGTTGTGTATTTTGTAAGTGTTAACCTCTTACGATAAATAACATAACTCAATCAGATTAAATTACAGAAATATTTTTAAATTATCAACTTATATTTGTTCAATTTTCAAGCTGCACTATATCATAATAAATTGTAAGAATGAGAATTAAATTAAAGTTGGACAGTTTCCATTGCCTATTTTCAGGTCTCATTCTAAGAAGTCATAATCTAGTATTCAAAATACAATTAATGAGAAAGATTTTCAAATCTTAGTATAAATAATACATTTATATGGATAAAACTAGAATCCTACTGTAGTGTAAAATTTTTGTTCAACCTTTATTTCAATTGCACGTAAAACGATATAAATCTCTTCTTAATAATAATAATTTTTTAAGAACTTATTAAATATGAGTATTTTATTGAGAGACGAAATAAAATTAGTATTGTATTAAACATCTTAAAATAGGATAAATATTAGAATACTAATTAAGAACTTTAGAAGAAAGTTACCTGCTCGGTCAGCGGAAAGATTTAGCCAGTCTGTAGAAAGCTGTTAACGATATTTTTGTCGTGAGATAATAATAGGGTCGTGCCGCACCAGGCACTTTTTATCCCTCTCCTCTTCAACCACCCTCTACACCATCTCCAATTTTAACCCTAAGCCCCATCCCATCGCTCTTCCTTCATTCAATTCTCGCAATTATATCAAGCTAGCCGGCCACCTTTATCCCTTCCTTGGACTCTTCACTTCATACAGTACTTCCCTTCTCTTCGTTCATTTAATCTACCCGCCGGTCAGTTTCTCTACACGTGTCATTAAAAAAAAAAAAAAAACCAAACTTGTTTTTGTAAACCCTTTTTTTTATAATTCATCTATTCTCTTAAATCAACAAAATATATTATTAATCGAATAAAACTGTCAATTATATTCTATTTTTAAACCCATATCGAAGCAGATTCAATGCTTTTTGACAATATTATTATTAAATTGTGAAGAGAAAATCCTTTAAAAATCAAGATTTATTTTAAATATAAAAAAAAAAAATCAACGTTAATACATCTCGAAACGCTTAATAAAATAGTAATAATAAATGCTTAGTAATAATCCTCTTTTCAGTCGTATTTTATAATCGACATATTATTTTATGAAAAATGATATTTTGTAACATTTTGATGACAAATTAAACTAATTTTCCCGATCCCTTAAAAATCTTAATAAAAGAAAACTGAACCTTATTAAATTTTAAAAGGTTCAAATTCTACTTAATAAACATATTTTTAACTAATGTTATTAAGTATCTCATTAAAAATATAAATGAACTCGAACAAGAATTAGGAATTAAAAATATGTATAAAAAAAAAATTCAAAACTTTTTTTAATGGGAAAACGACTCTTTTATATAACCATCTTTTCTTTTCCTTTATTTCTTTTTTTGATTGATGAATTTAATTCATTACAGATGCTTACAAAGAGTCTTTTTTTATACAAAATCATGCATACTTTTATATAAACTTCATTTTTGTGTTTAATTTTAATTATTTTTCGTTTCTATTAAGAAAACGTGTTAAATTTAGAATAAATATGTATTTTTAATATAATTAAACCTTTCTTAGTTTTATTTTCTGATAATTAAAACTTTTAAGTAAGAACATACCTAAAATTTAATAGATTTAAAACTAACGAATTAAAATACTTTGATTGTACTAAAGTTTAATTTTTTTCGACAACTTACAAAAAGTAAAAAATGTGATGTAGACTTCCTTGAATAGATATCCAGAAATAATACGATTCTAAATTATAATTTTCAATTAATATTAAATAACCAGATGTTTCACCCAGTTACTACACATACACGTAGGTAATAATTACAAATGTTTTCCGTGTTACATATGTAACCTGTGTTTACCTATTAAGATTATATATACATATTTTTAAAAGTCCATAAAATTTTATTTCTCTAACTTCTGATTTTTTGTAATATTTTTTTATAATTATTACTGAATTATTTATTAACACAGTTAATAACTATTAATAAAGCAATATATTTAAATTAGATATAATCTATATATTATATATTTTAAAAGAAGAGTGGAAGAAAATAAATTTAAAAAAAGCTAAAAAAAAAAAACAAGAAAGGAGATGGAGGTCTAATTCGAACCAATGTGCCTTCTCCTTGTAAGATCCAAATATACCATTAATTAAAATTTTATTTGACTATAACTCTGGAACTAATTAAAATAAGTGCCACGAATATCGCTGAAAAGCTCTCAATGAAGACTTATTACGGCAGTTAAGAAAAAGTACAAAATCCAATTTGTTTTTATTTATTTATTTTTTTGAAACTTTTGTTTCAGTCGATTATAATCAAAAGAGAAGGTGCACAAATAAATGATACAACAGTACTAAATCAAAACTTTCAACATTCTGCGGCTAATCGTTTTTGAATTATGCGAGATATGTACGTACATACATACGTACAGAAACTAGTCACGCCAAAACTAGTCAAAATGGATTCAGAGATGATCAAAATGGATATTTCCGTTGAAATTGAAAACTGAAATTTTTCCCGATTATAATTCTTCATTGTACGTCATACAAGGAATTAAAAATAAAAACGGTAAAAACTGTTCTTTTCCCTTTATTAATTTTGTCCAAACATTAATATCTATTTCTCTCTCTTTCTGTTTAACCTTCAGAACCATCGTAAGCATTACTTTCAGAGGATGAATGAGGGTGATTTGTATGATTGTAAATGAAATGTAGTCTTGTACATTCTCAGGCCGACTATTCCTAACATCTATGGTTATTTGAAACCCAACCTAATATTCAAATCTTTATAAAAGTAACTGACTTTACTGGAATTTAAGCCATAGAACTCTCGGCTAAGAAATCAACTGATTTGCGATGACTAGTTTACCACTAGTCCAACCGAAGGGTACTTCAATACAGCAGTGAAAATTATATAAGAGTTTTAAGCATAGCACATTTAGTATATAATACTATTTATATAATATATATATACATATATATATAAATATATATATACATTTTTGAGCAATTTTTGAAAAATACCATTTTTGCCAGACCGGATATATTAATAAACATATAGACCAACAGAAGTACGTTCGTACAAGTGTACTGTTACAACATTTCTATAACTTTTTATAAAAATTTAAATACAATATTTATAATAAAACAGAAATTTTTTAAATAAAATGCTTAAATAAAACAGAAATTAAAAAAACTCTTTCAGGAACATTTAAAAATGCGTAACAAAAAAATTAAATTTCAATGATTAGGAAAGTCACGTAAGGAAAATAATTACACATATTTAAGAATGGTAAATATGAGAACATTTTAAATTAATAACAACAAATTTATAAACATTCCTCTCAGGAATATACAAATGAAAAAAGCATACAAAGATATTATAACTGATTAACAAATAAAGATTTGAAAATTAAAATTATTTGAAATAATTAGAAAATTGGATTAGGAAATATTATTTTCCTTATCGATCATAAACTGTATAAAAAAAAAATATCAATATTAAATTAATGGCTGAGATGGTAAACAGATCTCATATCTGTATAAAACTTAACGTTTATAATAATTGTTTTTAACTTAATTCTACATAAAATTTTATGATAAACAAAGATCTCTCTAAAAGTACTAAACGTAGACGAAAAAACAGACAAGTGAAAAAATTAATTTTCTAAATAACAAATTAATTTATGATCATAAAGAATAAAAATCTGATTAATATACTGAGGTCAATCTCCATGATGAAGTAGTAGCGTCTCTGCCTTTAATCCGAAGGTTCTAGATTCTAGAATCTAGAGAACCTTATTATTTAAGACATTTAATGTAAGAAATTTTTTTATTTACCGTTGCAAAAAATTCATTTCATTATCATCTATCTATAATCTATCTATTATATGATGTCAGCTAGAATAAAACTGAACTTAGAAGAGTTAATTTGTGTTGAACTTTCTTTCCTTCAAGTCAGTTATAATAGTCTTTCAACGCATCTGTTCATTGTTCCGTGGGAACAATTATAGATATTTAATTAACTGTCAAAAAAACATTGTGATATACATATTTAAACGTCTTTGTCTAATAAATCACGTGACTTAGAGGCGTTCTCTGGCAAACGCGTGCGTGTGTAAAACTACAAATATTAAAATGATTATATATTGTCTTGTTTTTAATTTAAACTAAATTCTTAATTAAGAAATAAATTTCATTCCACTTTTGATATTCAGGTCATAAAATCTGATTAAATAAATAAAGATACGTTTTATTTCTGGGTTAAGGTTGCAGTTGTTTCATATTTTTACTTTCTTGTATCTAGTAAAGGAAGTAAAAATACTCGTTTTTGTGGTCGCAAAAATTTCGGTTTCCAGATTTCAACGGAAATATCTGTTCTGACCATCCCTTAATCCATTTTGACTAGTTTCAGCGTAATCTGTATGTACTACATGTCTCGCATAACTCAAAAACGATTCGCCGTAGGATATTGAAAATTTGGGTTTAGGACTGTTGTAAAATCCAGTTGTGAACCTCTCCTTTTGATTGCAATCGACTGGACCATAAGTGTCCAAAAAAGCCCAAAATACAAAAAAATTTGAATTTTGGATTTTTTTTCTAACTCCAATAATAAACCCTCATTGAGAGCTTTTTAACGATATATAAAAAAAAACGGTACTTATTTTCAATGGTTCCAGTTACAGCCAAATAAAATATTTGGATCTTACAAGGGAAAACACATCGGTTTGAATCAAATTTCATTTCTTCTTTTTTAACTTTTTTTTTTTTTTAATTTAAATATATCTATTTATTAATAATTATTAACTTTTTAACCTCCGGAACTACATTATCTTCAGAAGAATGAAATGAATGAATTTTAGCGTGTGTGAAAAATACCATGCCTGACCGGAATTTGAACTCGGGACAGGTTAGTGATTGTTAAAAACGTTTTACGATTAATAATTCAATAGCAACAATAAAAAAAAAAAAGATAAAAATATTTGAAGTTATTAATGAAGTAAAATTCTATGTACGTTTAATATTAAACCGTGATTGTAAAAAAAGTTTTACAATAAACAATAATTCGATATTAACAACAAAAGATTGAAAATTATAATTTTTTTTTTGTTCAATAACAATTATAATTACAATCGGTTCTCCTGCGGAGCTATAAGTAAGTCTTCTTATTAGAGCTCATGATTAGGGGGTCCTTTACGAACCCCCAATATAAGTAATACGCAAGAAATAATTGCAAGTAACTTAAAGTCTAATATGAAATTTGATGTTCAGTCATAAATCACAAAAAATTAATTTTATCACCACATATTCCACAAAAACAAGCATTAATAACAAAGAATAAACAAATATTAAAAAAAAAAAAAAAAAAACAGAAAAAACAAGTATAAAAGAAAGAGTAAAAACAAAGAAAATAAATACGATACTATGAAAGGTTTGCCGTTGTCAGACTCCAAACTGTTATGCAGACCCTAAGTCATGTACATAGGCATGTCTCAACCGTCCGACATCCCTACTGTTATCCAGTAGATTGTTAACTGCCAAGTTATTTACATGATTCTCAAGTCTCTGCAGGTATTTGGCTCTACGCTGCCGTGCAATCTCACGAACCGATGGGAGTTCCAGAAAATCGGGAATCTCTTAATTTCACGTGAACCATGACGCTTTGGCATCATCCTCGCTACTTTGTTATGGATTGGCGTAAAATAATCTTAAAAAATCAAGACCTTGTTGGATAACGTGAGGCCTGAGTTCCTTCGTAACAGCCAATGTAGTTCCCAGCACCTTGCGTTCAGTTGTTTTCTCTTCATCCTCACATGACTACGCCTATCCAGGTGAAGTCCCAAATACCGAACAGTTTCCGTTTTCGGGATCAAGACACCATCAAAGTACACAGTAGGATAGTCACTCCTTCGCATGGCGAATGTAACGTGTCTCGACTTACCTTGATTAACCTTAATCCTTCACTTTTTCAGACACGCGCAGACATCGTATCTGATGTGGACATCAGTCCATATCAAATTTTTTTGTTAATAATTTCATGTAATTAAAATAAAAAGTCTTTGCAGCTATAATCTCTTTAACTATATATAAATACTTAAGAAATGTAATAAATGTTTCATTCAGTTGATCCAGCAAATTACTTAAAAAAAAATTATAAGCATTACAACGGTTTTTGTAATTAATTTTTGTAATTTTGTAATTAATTACAAACATTTCCGTGAATTGTTAATCCGATTTTTCACATTATTGAAGATTTCAATTGTTCTATTTTAACAAAAATTCTTGGACGTAAAACAATAAAATTAAATTAATAATTCATATTAGATTATTTTTTTTTTTATTTTTTACGACCTACTTTAAAAGATACGGTAAATGAAATGGTATTTTATATTGCACCTATAATATTTCACTTACGTATTGATTTTTTTAACATCCAGATGTGGAACAGCTTTTAATAACGGCGGCAATGTTGTGAAATTTGAATTACTCAACCTTGGAACGCGAATAATAGGTTTCCATCTATCTTCTGGCTTCTGCAAAAATAAAGAAGTTATGAATACAGGCTATTCTACATCAATAAAGGAAATAATACTTTACTTTACTACGAAAAAATATTTATTCTAATAAAATATAATGTATGTACCTCTTTTTAAATTTAATTTATTTTATGGAAAATTTTTACTAATTTCTGTCGGCTAATATTAAATATTTTTTTTAAGTTATCTAAAAAAAAAAGAAGCCATTTGAGTGTAATCCCTTTTACCCTTCCCGCCTTTTATCACCTCCTTACCCCCTTTTTGGTTAATTTTTTTGTTTGTAAATTTTTGAGATTACAAACTTTATGATAAACAAAGAAAATGTTGCATAGCTTTTCTGTCTTTTTCTTGAAAAATTTTTTTTTCAAATTTTCCACAACGTTTTTAAATATTAATGGTAGAGAAGTATGGAATGTTAATTCATGCTTCCTCCAAACATCGTTCTATTGTTCTAAAGTAAGATATTTTTTCTTCACTTACGAAATTTTTTGATTCTGAGTCACAACTTCATAATAGAATTTAGCTGTGCCTTAAAAAAATTCTTTTATCTGTTATTAATCTCCACATCAAGTGTCATTTAGTTTTCTCTGTAAACCAACTCATTAAAAGCTGTCATCTTATATGCAAAAGAATTAAAAAATCGTTGGTGCACCTAATTGGTTGTGTGTAAAAATCATTTATGGTGCACATAATTTAGAATGATTTACGAATGAAGCAATGAAGTTTCAAGACATATTCTATTGGAAAAGATAAAGAAAGTCCATGAAAACATTGGTATGGAAATGCTTTGTTAGCTAGTGTCGAAAGATTTCGCTCTGATTTCAGCGCCTTCGATAAAATTAAACCAAACTGTAATTCTTGTAACTCAAATTATCAAATTACGGAGTAAATATAGTGGTTTCATATAAAATCTGACCAGAAAGATAAAAAAAAACCAGTTCCAGATCTGTATTTTTTATTAATTTTTTAGAAATCTGGGGTAAAAGACGATTGGGAATCGAAAAACTCATTGTTTTATGTTTGCCGTAAAATAATTCTGTTAAATAGTAAATACATGTAAAAGTTTTAAAGCTCGAAGGCTTGTAGAAAATTTGATTCTGAGTAAAATGATACGAATAAAGAAACTAAATACAAATATAAAAATTTCGTAAGAAATAACTTGGGATAAAACAACTAATTAATTACATTAGTTGGCGACTAGTAAGTAGGTTTTTACCTTGATCACCGTATAACCTGGAGAGATCATGCAAGGGAAAAAATTTGATATGGACATCAGATAACTTCCTTGTACAAAAATCCGAAAATAATACGATTCTAAATTATAATTTTCAATTAATAATCAAATAATTAGATGTTTCACCAAAACTCTTCTACATACAAATACGGAATAATGCTATTAAATTACATATATACATTTTTAAAAGTCCATAAAATTTAATTTCACTAATAACTTCTGATCTTTTATCGTTATTATTGACTTATTATTTATTTTAAAACATTTTTAAAATCACAGGTTAATAACTATTAATAAATCAATATATTTAAATTTAAAAAAAAAGAAGTCTGATTTGAACCAATGTTCCTTCCCTTGAAAAACTCAAATATTTCAATAATTAAAATTTTATTTGGCTATAACTCTGGAAACAATGAAAATCAATACAACTTATCATACATTGATAAAAAGCTCTCAATGAGAGCTTATTACTGCAATTATGAAAAAGTTCAAAATCAAAATGTTTTGGATTTTTGGAACTCCAATATTTCAAAATTCTACAGCTAATCGTTTTTGAGATATGCGAGATACGTACGTACAGACGTCATGCCAAAACTAATCAAATAGATTCAGGTATGGTCAAAATGGATATTCCGTTGAAATGTGATAACCGAAATTTTTCGGCATCACAATACTTCCTTTACTTTGTACAAGGAAGTAAAAAAAAACCTGAAGTGAAAAATACACTATTAAAGCTTGTTTAATATATCTTGTTTGGAGAAAAATAGATTTTTTTTTATATGGGTAAGCGTGGAATGTTAGAAGTCTAAAACAGGTTGGTAGGTTAGAAAATTTAAAAAGGGAAATGGATAGGTTAAATGTA
>JAAAKQ030092814.1:0-14655 GCA_010016005.3 Zanna intricata
ATGGGAAAAATTGTGCAGGCAGGCAACGGTTGGAATATTTAAAACAAATTGTTAGGGATGTAGGATGTAGGAAGTATGCCGAAATGAAACGACTGGCACTAGATAGGGAATCTTGAGAGCTGCATCAAACCAGTCAAATAACTGAAGACAAAAAAAAAATATACCGTATTATGTATGTATTAATGTATACATATGTTGTGTACTGTATACATTATATGTGTACTGCTATATATTTGTATATCCGTACTGGTATACAGAAAGAGAGTGAGCGGGAGAAAGAAAGAGAAGTGGAATCAACGTCTTACTTTATTGTATATTGATATAAACTTATATGCTCTTATGAGTAAGTTTTTAGAAAGAGAGAGAGAGAGAGAGAAAGTAATAGAAATGTATTGGGGATCGCTGACGGATCATCGATGTTTTTTCTCCCGTCTCTCATTTTATTTATATTACACGCGTATATGTATAAATTATTGCTCCATGTAAAGACATAGGAGACAGAGCTCTCCTATATATATGCTTAGCGTCTCGTAACGATTTTTGATTTCGAGTCAGCTGGTTTTTCTCCATGCAAAAGTCTATCACAAAAGTGTCTGGCACAACTTGCCAAACAAATTTTACTTCAAAAAGAAACCTTTTTAGTAAAGATACAGGTCCGTTTAACAATCGTCTTTTGTTTTACTGCCCGCTGACCAGTGGCGTACGCAGAATTTTGTTAAGGGAGGGGGGTTATTATTAAAATTGTTTACAATTGATATCGGTATTTTAAATTTTGTAAGTTATTTTATTATTATTATATCTTGTTATGGTATATTTATTTTGCAATGTTCGAAAATAAGACGATCATAAATATTCAAATAAAATCTTCTATAACGTTTTTTTTTTCACAGCCCTCGGCTACAATTTTTTTTTAATAACTTTTAACATCTATTTAATTTTATATAATAAAATTGCTTGTACCAGAGCCACATTCCATTATTACACTTAGGCTACACAATAATCATATATTTTAGACAACGATTATTTGTGTACGATAGGTAAAACACTGTACGTAACATATAAAATTCATGGAAGTAATCAATATAATGAAATAAATTTAATGAAACACAACATGTCAATATGGAACTCACCGAGGTTGAAGAATGAAACTAGCACTGATGAATCCACATTCTATGAAGGAATTTTAATAAAGAATTGAATGCAGTTGCCTTTAACATTCAAATTGTTACTCTACTATAGTGATTATTGTTTTGAAAAATCATTGTCTGAAAATAGTACTGTAATTAAATTAATATATTATTTATAATGTAATGTAGCCTACGATATATTATGTTACTACATTCGGAAATTTCGACATTCACAATACAATTTCCAAACGACTTTTTTTTTTCATTAGTTTATTTAACACATCCTCTGCAGTGGGAGTGCAGTTTCTATGTAAATTGAGGAGTGCTAATCCGTTCAAACGTGTATTCCCACTAGAATAACGCAAAAATGTTTTTAGAGGGCATAATGTTGAGAAACATCGTTCACTTGTACATGTGGACACTGGGAGTGCAGCTAACACAAGGAGTGCATTTCTAACAAAGTGAATATATTTGGTATTATTTTGGGATTGTATATGGTTAACCCATTTACTGCCGTTTTCGGTTGATCTCCTTTCTCAAGCGTCTCCCTTCTCCTGCTACCGAAAGATCGAAGATGTGCAAAATGTAACCCACAAGATGACCTAATTTACAGAATGAAAACTCATAAAAAGTTGAATACAATTAAGTAGAATTAATTAAACTAATAATTTCTAACTTAAATAAAAACTAAGAAATGTAGAATGAATATTAGTGTAAAACAGATGTACTGAATATATGAAAAAGAAATTAAAATGTATTATATTCCAAGTTTAAATCTTTACTTAGGTTGATAGATCGATGGTGAATCAAGATTCCAACGAGAATTGGACCCACGTTGCCGTGAGCAGATTATTTTTTGCAATAATAAAAAACGTTGAAGTACAGAAAAATTATGAGAAAAGTTGTTTAAAAAATAAATGGAAATTCAATTTTTTTTTTTTTAATGCCAGAAGTAACAAAATCGATTTTTGGAAAATGTTATTTAAATACTATAATAAAACTATCATAAAAGAAATTAATTATTCCTTTAATCATAAATATGTCATCATCAGAGTTAATATAATAGATTAAAAATAACAGAAATTAATCATAATTAAAAGGAAGTGGAAGTTGAAGGTTATAAAAAACTAAATAAATTATCACGCTACTGTTAAAATACCCTAGTCATAATAATAGAAATATATTTTAAATGAAAATCAAGTTAAATTCATTTCGTTCAAACAAATTATTTATGAATACAATAAATTTCGTTTAAGATTACAGCAGTAAGATGGTTTAGAAGTATTAATAAATGTTACGTAAAGATAGCTAGTAAACCAAATTTTTTTATGTATTATCAATTTACTTGGTCATAATTGAAAATAACCATTAATTAATCACTGTTATAACTCTATAATTTGGATTTTGTTTTCACAAAAATTGGTTCCGTAATAAAATTCGAAATTAATTTTATAAGCAAATAAAAGAGATATTATTTTCATTGTTTAGTGTAACTCAAACCAAATTCACCAATTTAATTTAACAAATATTTATTTCGAAAATTCGAAATTTTATTGAGATTTTTTTTCAAAGTATATAATATTTCTCAATATGTAACTGATGAAATCACTGTTTGAACAAATTTAGAGCATGTTTATAAGCTGTTTGCTATATATACAATAAAAGAAATTAAAATCAAAATGTAATTTACGCTAAATAAAACAAGGCTCTCGTATGACTTCCCGAATTTATGTATTAAGAATATACTGCTGCATATATCTTCTGTAAACGGTAAGTAATAAACACACGCTCGCATACAACAAACGCATACTCACGCAATCTCTCTCTCTCTCTTTTTCAGACAGTGCTTCTTTATGCGTAAATTTATTGTTTGTTTCCTAAACTTTTTTTTAATAAAAAAAGAATTGTAGCAAATAAATAGAAATTTATTCTCAAATAAACTTCAGAACCCGAGATTAAGAAAAAAAAGATTAAAGTGTAAGGTCGTAAAAGATTAATTTTAGAACCAGAAAGATAAAATGGACAATCCAAACTCTTTTTATTGTTGCATTATTGCACGAGTCAAATCTTACGTAACAGCACATTATTATGTGAACAAGCTGAAATGAATTAAATGAAATTAAGCGTCACTTTGTTTACGTTCCTCTCTTAATACCTTAATTATTTAACAGTTCTGATAAATGAAGTTGGCAATGTCAAGTAAGGCAATCTTTTTTTTTTAAGAAGAATAAAATCAAAGTTGAAAGCGTGTACCGTTTCTGTTTTAATAAAATACTATCTCATGATGAAACAAAATATCATTTAAACTTTGAATAAAATTAAATATTAATTCCCGTTTATTATTTTTTCATAATATTAAAATTCTTTTCATAGTTTTTTTTTTCAAATGATTTAAGCAAGTTTTATATTCAATTTTGGTTTTAGTATTCAAAATATACATTTTTAAGAAAAAACCTTCTTAATCACACGGTAGAAAATCAAGAAATCTCTTATAATTCATCAAAAGATCTCCAGACATCTTCTTCTCTTATTAAAATGAGATTGAAATTTTGCTGAGCCCAAATATTTAAAAAAATTCAATACTCAAAATGTAAAAATATGAGTTGAATAAACGATTAACTCATTATAACCCTTTGTTTTTCTATCAGTCTTAAAACAAATTTCGGATCTTTAATACATCTCAATTATTATTCCGTTACTAGAAACCTATTTTTAAAATGAACCCTATATTCATTTTAATCTTATAAAAAAGTATCAAATTACTACAATAAAATCTGCCCCGTTTCTTAAGAGTTGGTTAAATATAAAATACATCTTAATTGTTGAGAATGTATTCAAAAAATAAATTATGTACCAAATTTATAATGATTTTCAAGGTTTTAGAAAAAGGTTTTGACGTAAATCTTTATATAACATACAGAAAAATTCCTTTCGGCATGCCGGAAGGTGGAGGTAGATTTTACCGGTGCCAAGAGAGTATAAAAAAAAATTCCACTTTAAAGTTAGAAAAATTTCTAATTTACTCAATAAATTTGACAATGATTGCATGTGAAGAAAAGTTTCAAATGTTTAGCATACGACAAGCCCCATCTTCTTACCCTTCCATCAATATTTTGGTCATTCAATGGCGTAAGGTTAGGTCATATCAAAAATTATTTCAGACAAAATTTTTACGTAATGTCTAAAGCAGTGGTTCTCAACCTTTTCTGCGGCACACTTTCATACATCAAAATTTTCCCCGGCATACCGCACGTTTTGACAACAGCGCGTATGCTGACTTGGCAACACTGGGACCCCCCCGATTTCGACGAAATTGGGTTCGAACCCGCATTGAATTTTTGTGTAAGATACGACAAGCTCAAATTTCACATTGAATGTGTTACAATTTGTGTAAAAAAGATATATATATTTTTTTAATTTTTCCAAAAAAAATCACAAAGTATCAGTCAGACGTTTCACGGAACACCCTTTGAGAACCACTGGTTTAAAGGAACCGCTTTAAACCGATTGGATACTGTGCCTATTAACGAAGGTATGATTTTTTTTGTCTTCCAGTTGCACGGAATATCTTATTCAAATAACTCATATATAATGTGAACAAAGACACACTTAAATTATGTAAACTTACATCTATTGATAAATCAAATAATGATAATCTTAATGTATCTATAAATAGATATGAAGTAAAGAACGCAGAGATTTTTGTTTTAAAATAGGTATTTTTTACTTACATCCTAAAATATAATAGAATTCTAATGAAATTTAACAAAATGATTGTTATCAGTTTTTATAAAAAAAGAACTTCATAATAAAAAAAGTATTAGAATTATTTCATTAGTAGGTTTTCTTAACTGTTTTATTACAAGTAATAGATAATATTCTCTGAAAAACAATTAAAAACCTTGAAAATAAATAAAAATGTTATATTAATGAGCGTAATTAATGCACAATTAAAGAAGGAAACTTAAAAGATATTTTTTTTAAAGATCATTATAAAATTTAAGTTAATTAAAGAGTAAATAAGCCTAATAGTTATTTTATTATTTTACCGATAAAGATGGATTTGAAATATTCATTAAAAATAATACTTTAAGGGAAAAATAAATTAATGATTCAAATACATTATCTTCTACTCCTAATATGGTCGTTACGATTCATGAAAAATATGTAATTCCATTTCCCAATGAGATGAGTTTGTAAATGAGATGTAGTTTTGTGCAGACTCAGGTCGACCATTCCTGAAACGTACGGTTAATCGATCCTGATCAGCAAACTACACCAGTATCTATTTTCTAGAATTTGTAAAAGTAAGATACTTTTACTAAGTTTTAAACCTCATAACCTTCTACTTCGAAAATCAGCTTTTCAATAGTCGATTTGCGACAACGATTTCACCCCTGGACCGATAATCGGATTCTAATAATCCAATTGTAAATAGTGTAACAGGACCAGTGTAACGGACCAAGGAAAAGGTTTTTTATAATTAAGAAGAAAGAAAAAGAAAATAGTAATGAAAAGAAGAATCCAGAAGGAACTAAAGGGATTCTTTTCTCAGAGAAAAAGAAATTAGTAATTAGTAATGATGATAAGAAAGAATACTCTGCATTCGCCATGCGAATGATGCCAGACGTTTGTAGACGGTGCCAATCATGTGGTGAAAAAGTGGGTTATTACGACCCTACCTATACTCTCTTATTATTTTGACTCGATACTGTGTTCATCCATATGTTGCATTTCATTACTTTGTTTTCTAAAGCTAGATAGTAAGTAAGTTTTATCAGTTGTTTTGCTCTTGTTTTAAAATTGTTGAATGCAAAACCATGAAGGTTCCTGGTTCGTATACGGATGATCTGAACGTGTTTTGAACACAAGTTCAGTGGACTGGCTACATCAATATTGGGTATCAAAAATACTGGGTTTGTTTAACAATTTGTTCTTTGTAAAACCAGGCAATGGCACTTCCAAAAGCTCCTGTTCGACCAAAAGATAAATAACGGACTGCTGAACAGAGATATTACTTTATTGAAAAATCAATAACGGTGCACAATATGCAATTTTGTCAATCTAGGAGGAAAAAATTGTTTATTGAATATTTCAGGTACTGTTACACATAAACACGAATTGTAAAAATACAATGAATACTTTTACTAAAAAGAAATTAACTATATATAGAACTGTATCTGTATAGTCCTGCAATACAAAGTAATTAAACAATTGCTAATAAAATGGATAGGAAAATAGTCTATTCCTAATCACTATATTCCTTCGATCTATTAGAAGAATCATCTTCTGCAGTCATACCTATTTCACTCGTAAGTTCTAACAAATTCAATATTTCCAGGTTCATTTTTTCATGTTTTGTTTTTGGAGAGACGACCTTAAACTTGCAACGTGCGGGTCTGAGGTTATTAGTAATTTGTTCAGTAAATCAGTATTAATGTGGTTCTTGAAGTTTTTCTATTAAATAATTCCCTGTACTGTCTGTTGTGTTTGTTTCTTACCTCCTCCGCTTTTTTTCGAAAACTGGCCGATTGGCAAAATACGTACATGATGATATAACGTCCCTTCCGTGGAAAAGTATTTTGTATAAATTTACGGGCACCAGATACCATGGATATTCCTTAAGATATAGACCTCATGTCTCCCTGATGTAAACATCAAACTTCTCAAATTTATTTTAAATTGGTATTAATACATTCTAAAATAATCAAACGATCCACCGAATCGTTTGATTAGTTTTAAACTCACTCCTCTCATTTAGGCTGATTTTTCTGCATTTCTAAAAAGCTTACGTGCTTTCCTGGTTTCTTTCGTGTTCTCGGTTTGCTGTTTAGATATGTCGATTGGTAAATCTAACTCATTTTTAAAACTTTCTTGCACGAATTTCTTTTTTCTAGACACTTTTTCTTTATTTACTACACCGCGAGGCGTTACAGACATTACCACCAATCATACAGAATACTAGTTACGCATTTACAGTAATTTCTTTTCCCTTACAATATATTTTGGTCGGTGAAAAGGTATTTTGATTTGATTCTCAATTTTCTTAACTTATTTATTTATTAAACCAAAATATAATTACAATATTGTACATTCATTCAATACATTCAGTAATTCCGCAGTGATAAACATAGCTATCTGTTCGGCCTGGTAACTAACATTAACCTAAATACTAATATTACATACTATTTGTACAATATACACCAAATATACTTCTTTTCACGCCATCACATCTAAAAAAAAATATTACACTGTCCATAAACTTCTACTCTAACATATTAATTTTAACCCATTTCTTTAGTTTAATTTTGGATAACCTTTTGTTTATATTCAGTTTTTTTAATTAATTGTCTAGCTGATTGAACACTATTAAAGCCTTACAATAATTATTCTTATCCCTTACAGCTTTACTTTTTTTTTGGCACTTGTATACATTTTTTTCTTGTTCTGCTAGTTGAGCTAGAAAATAACTCAGAAAGCTTACCATAGTGATGAATTAGAGATTCATAAGCAAAAAGCTGTTGCAACGGGAATGGAGCATTTTTCACAAATTTGTTTTTATTGAAAATTTTTAGTAATCTCTTTTGCAATCTTTGCAGTAGTATTATTTTGGATTTACCTGCACCTCCCCACGTAATATTTCCATAGCTAATAATTCTACGGAAAAATGCATAGTATAATAGAAGCTCAAGAGTTTCCGCTTCCATATATTTTGACATTTTGTATGAGACATATAATAAATATCTTGTCTTCTTTATACATATAGAGTACGTCTCCATATGTCTATCCCATCTCATATTGCAATCAAATACCAGACCTAGATACCTACATGATTCAACTCTATTCGATTGAACATTATTTATTATAATACTCATATCGACTGGCACACTATCACTATATTGTAGTTAAACATTTTCTTTTGTAGTTATTAAATCTACTGTTTCCTTTGCAAACATGAATTTTATCAGGCGACAGTGTCTAGTCAATGATGGAGTAAGGTTTTTGAAATTACGGTCTTAGATGTATCTATGCCGCAGTACATCTCAGGAATGGTCGACCTGAGATTGTACAAGACTACACTTCATTCACATTCATATACATCATCTTCATTCATCCTCCTAAGTAATACCTTACAGTAATTCCGGAGGCTAAACAGAAAAGATAAAGAAAGAAATACATTTGTATAGGCACCATGGTAAAGTTAAATAAGCTGTCGTTAAAATGCTCCATAAAATCCTCCTCAGAAAATTTCTGCTTATATCAATTTTTTTCTGTCCCATCGAACCCCATTTTGTGATTATTTTCGCGGAACTATTTCATGCATGCTAAACATTTCAATGACTTTTTCACATTGACAAAAACGTGTCATTGTATGGGTAATCAGGGACTGGAGTGTTATTTCAGATGATATTTCTGGCATCTTAATTCCCGTAGGATAGCATAATTGTTTTGGAAACTCAGCTTTATAATATGCTGGATATAATTTACTGTTTATGTCAATAGCATATTGTCGTATCAGCTTGATTTGACGAGTTGAAAGATTTGTGTCCATTATTAATGAAAGCGCTTGATCTGCAGATAACATGGGTGAAATTTTGAATTGGGATATAAAGACCTTCTTAATTGTAGTACCTCTTTTTGGAGAAGCAGTACAGAGCTCGTTAACGATAACTGCAGAGTCTCTTTTACCTTCTTTCCGAAGTTTCATTTGAGTTGCCATCGATAGCTCTTCTTTTGAGGTTAAAAGAACGAGGTTCTTTATTCTATATTACCACAGGCACTAAATTATTTTACAGTTCTACTCCGTCTATTACAATTAAGATATACATATCCAGCGCGTGTTCTAACATGCTCAAAGTCTTTCAGCATCATCAATTACTTAAGTGATACTTTCAGCATCATCACTTATACAGAAAAAACTACGTTTTCATATGTCACAAATTGTAACATATGCCACTTTTGAGATGTAAAAAAATTATACTCTTCCAGCTTGGTCAAAAAATAACTTTTTTCTCCTAGATTTGACACTGTGCAGCGTGGACAATGAAAATTATTACGCTTCAACAACTAAAGGGATCAGTCTGGGAAAAGTACTGGTTCTGCAGGCCAAGTGATACAAATACAGCCAGGAACCAGTGGACAGTGTAGTAATTCAGCGAGGCTGTGTTCGGCTCAGTCTTGATAACAAGCGATAACAATCAATAGGTCTGTGAGGTTGTGTTCGGCAAATTCGTGATAACAGAGATATCAGTATCGATGTGTCCCACTCTCCAGATTGATACAGTGGATGAGTACAAGAAGTTGTTTGGTGAGTACTATTTTTGTATTATGTCTATTTATAATATTGATTGATTTCATGAATTCACGTATATATATTGGTCGGGGTAACATGATATCTTTCCATATCATGTATGTTTACATTTATTAAATCATATATTTTTGTATTTTTTGTGTATTTGTATGGGGTAATAGAGTATCATTTATGAATCATGTTAAGTTCAATTGATGCGTATGAACATCGCCAAGTGTACTATACTGTGCTTGATGACTGCATATGATAGGGTAAATATATGCCTGAATGGGCTGGGGTAATCCACCCTTCATTGTAACCTTCCATATACACACATACCGATCCTTTGTTATGATGCTACCTTCTGATATACATGTTTTGTAAAGTTTTTATATGTTTGTAAATTTGCAACTGAACTAATTATGTACGTGAATTGATTAAAAGAAGTGCGTCCCTTCCTAACGATTGAAATTGTCGTAGTATGACAAGGATTGGAGTATTAATGTACCACTGATTTGTGTTATGTAATTTCTGTGTATGTTATCATGTAATTATTCTACGTAATGAATTTTGTGCCTACCCAGTTGCGAGTTTAAGTATAACTGAAGATGAAATGTTACTATTTAAGATCTTTTTTGTTTTTGTTGTGTACTTTTAACTTGTTGAATATAAATTTTCTACATGTTGTAAATTTGAAACTGAATTAATTGTGTACGTAAATAAATTAGAAGAAAGGACGTCTCACCCCTAACTGTTGAATTCATGTCATAATACGACAATGATTGGGGTACCTAAGTCACTGATCCGTGTTACTTAATGGATGTGCATATTAGCATGTAATTTTTCTATATACGTAGTAAACTTTGTGACTACACAATGACGAATAAATATATAACTGATGATGAAATGTTAGAATTAGATATATGATGCACCAATGAAATCTTGCATATCAATGTTAGTATTATAATCGTAGTATAAGTATAAGGTTTTCATTGATTAACGCATACAATAAGTAATGGTCATAAGGAGGAATACTCAGCATTCGCCATGCGAATGATGCCAAACGTACGTAGACTCATCATATGAGTCTACGTACGTATGGTGAAATAGTGGTTTATTACAACCCAAACTATATTCTATGATTATTTTGACGCGATACTGTGTTCATATATATGTTGTATTTCATTACTTTGTTTTCTGAAGCTAGATAGTAAGTATGTTTTATCAGTTGCTTTGCACTTGTGTTAAAATTGCTAAATGCAAAACCATGAATGTTCCTGGTTCGTATAGGGGAACTGAACGTGTTTTGAACACAAATTCAGTGGACTGGCTACATCAACAATGGGTGTCAAAATATATTTTTTTTTAAATAATAAATAATGATAATAATACAAAACGTGGCAACGTTCAGGATAAGGAAAGTAGCTTTCTTGCCTAGGACTCCTTGGTTCACCTGTACCAGAACAGGGGAATCAGGATGCTTCTGATGACGAAGGACCCTGATGCACGAAGGACCCTGAAGATCTGAGAGGGCGCGTCAAGGAGAAAAGCATGCGAAACGCAAGCCAAGATCCTAATAGGTTAGGACACGGACGGGCAGCTCTCCTGAGGAGGGGCATTTTGCCATCTAGAAGCGAAGGTCGGAATGTTCCCCCATGACTCAGGGGATACCCGGAAGGGGGACTGGAAGGGGAATTCTTGAAGTCGAGTCAGGGTGGACTATCTGCTGCCACGACATTTGGAAACGACTGAGATAATGTTTAACGACGGTACTGGTTGCGCCTGGGGTGTTTAGCGAGTAAGAAGAAGAAACAATGACGTACAATGAAGTAGTTCAATGACAGTATTATATTCATTCATGAAATATAGGGTAGTTTTTTTATAAACAGTAAAAGTAGTAACACTTACAAAAATTTAATTGTATGAACTTCAGAATTTTTCTAGTGTTATCTTATTGTTAATGCAATATTAGTTTCTAGCGGTCATTACAACGTTTTTAGTAAACTGGACTGTATTTTGATATTTATTAACTTAAATGTTATTAAATGAATCTTGTCCTTTTTATCTGAATTGGTAATTTATATATATATATATATTGTCATTATTATTATTATTATTGTTGTTTTTAATTTTATTATCTATTTTATTTATTTGTCTTTAGAGTAATAAGTTGTATTTGTACGAAATTTTTACATTTGTTAGTCTCTTAATATCTTTGTCGAACCGCTAAAACGAGGCTATAGTTATGATTAATTTTTAAGAATGGGTTATTAAATAAATTAAAGATTTGTTATATAATCTGACATTATATTTCAGTGTAATAATAATTTGAAATATTGTATTTAAAGTGAACTGATTCTGGAAATTGATTTCTGTTACTTATCATTTTCCTGTTAATTAATTCTTTTTTTTGGTAATTCAAAATGACATGAAGGAACGTTAAAAATCAGATAAATAATGAAATAAACAGATTTTGTAAAATAAAATTTGTATAAATGTTACATCTAATGTTAAAATTTATTCTCAGAAGTACTTTAAAAATAAAGACCAAAAATAAAATGATAATAATTCAAATGTGGCTTGAATTATGATTAAAGAAAATTCTATAAACAGAACTCGTATACGTTAGATTATTAAACTTCATATAAGAAATTAAAATTGGACTAGATACCTCTTTCGAACAGCTCAGTTGGTACACGTTTATGAATAGTAACTTAGAATTTATTTCACATTTCAGTAGATACTGGAGATTTTAAAATAATTTTGGTACTTCATCTTTATACCACTAGAATGCAAGTAAGTAATAAGTAATGTACTGCTTTTTACATAAATAAGTATTAGAAGAAAACTAGAGACCTAGCTTTACCTGATAAACACCTCGATCACAAGTTGGCCTCATTACACAGCCGTGGGACAAGAAACAGTTTAGAATAGAAAAGCAACAGAATAGCTCCACAGGTGAAGCGAATCCCCACAAAGCCCCCACAGATATCATAGAAGAATGGCTAAAAGAATACATTCTATTACAACAGGTCTAATGAGCGACTAGCTGAAATCTACAGGTCATACCACAAATGATAGTATCAAGAACAAAAGAAAGAGTAATTAAGAGAAGATAATTCTGCAAAAAAAAGGATGAAAATACATATCAAATACAAGGATAATTAAAAATTAAGGTGAAATTAAAAACCAATCTTTATATACAGATAAATAAATTAAATACACTTATTTTTCGACATTAACCCAGTCTACTTCTGTGCATTTTACTATCTTACAACTAACTTCTGAATTCCTTTCTAGGAAAAACGTTTGATATTGTACGTAGCCAGTTTTGTACCAACTCTTCATCAGAATAAAAATTATTCTCTCTGAAACCTTCTTTCAGTGAGTTTGGAGTCAGATCAGGGCAAGTAGCAACTTTGATGTAACAGCTCAAAACCGGTATTTTGAAGCTTTTTTGGTCGTTGAGATCGAGTGTTATGTCACATTCTGTGCGTTTTGCGCTTCAATTTTGCCTTCAGTAATCGCACTCGCTCATTGTTAATTTCACTACTCAAGTTTCTTTGGGAAGTCATTTGTTTAATCACCTCGATATTTTCATTATTGTTTGAAAAGAACGACGGCCCCCCCCCCTCTTTCTTTTGTTTATCACAGAATGAAGTCCTGTTTTCTTTATAAAGCGATCAACCCATTTGTTGCATTGATCATACTTTCACTTAAAAAATTTTCATTGTATTTCTCCTGTATTCTACATATAAGCTGATTACGATTCCTCACGAATTGAAAAAATGTACCACTGCTCGTATTTCTTCCTTGGTGCATCAGACAAAGGAATACTAATTTTAAATACATCCAAAAACAGCTATCAATGAAACAGTATTTTCAATGAACAGATATGAGAATATATTTTCAGCCTAACAGTCAATGTTAAAAGATGTGTGATGATTGGTGAAAAGATAAAGATTTCACTTTTAATTTAGATTCACTCTTCTCTCTTCCATTAATGCTGATAAGTACAACAAACAATGTTTTGATGAAACATTTCTTACCTTTTTGAACCGGTTCCGCAACAAATTTTGGCACTAAAAAGTTTCGTTAAATATTATATTTGTGTAGAAGTGTTTTCTGCAATTTATCAACTTTTTATTTATTTTTTATAATTTTGGAATAAGTTCTGGTTCACTTCAATTTCATCATTGAAAATAACAAACCGTGTCAAATTTATAGTATTAAAAAATTCTACCATTTTATCAATTCATGATTTGAACAATTTTTATCTACTTAAACGTAATTGTGACGTAGATGATAATGTAGTTGTAATTTTAGATTTAAATTACGTTAAATGAACCATTTTATTCGTTAATTTTATATGAAATTAACGAATAAAATTTTGTTAATAACTTTGGTTGATAATTTAAAATAAGCAACAGATAACTTAATTTAACTTTGTAATATATATATATATATATTATTGATATATATTATTATATTATTATTATGATATATATTATTGATATATATTGATATATATTAGATATTATATTGATATAATATCAATATATATATATATATTGATATTTTTTTAATTAAAACAAATATACCGTTGTTAATTAAACTGGTTAGTTTCAGGGTTTGCGTTCACAATAATCAGCATCCACATTTCTTTCTCGGATATCCTACGTCCAATTTTTTATGCAAAGAATAAAATGAAATTATTTATGAAGATAAATCTGGAGAAAATAATTATTCTCTTCAATTAATTTCTCCAACATTAATTATTACTGGATTGACATTAATGATACGTTACTCCATTCTGACACTTCATTCAGAATTAATCTGAACTGGGGCATTCTTCTTAGGCAGTGAAATCTTACTTCAGTCGCCTGAACTTTGACATTACTCAAGAATTATTCCCGATTATTACTAAAGAAGTGCTCATTGTTTTATAAAATAGTATTTCTTATTAAGATTTGAGTGTTTACTGTATTTTTAATCTTACTCTTTTTAAAACGTTTGACTTTCAAATTCACTTGATTATTATAATAGTAACTAGTATCGCAGTTTAGTTATCTCTACCAGGAATCTGATTTAAAAATTATCATCATTCATGTTATTGGATTGAATAATGATTTCGAAATTGATTGGGGAAAAAGCATAGGTATATTATGTGTGTGTGTGTGTGTGTGTGTGTGTGTGTGTGTGTGTGTGTGTGTGTGTGTGTGTGTGTGTGTGTGTGTG
>JAAAKQ030092836.1:0-14655 GCA_010016005.3 Zanna intricata
TAACGACTCGGGCACTGTTTCACCTCCAACTTTTCTTCTCTTAAATATAAACTTATCCATATTTAAAAAGAAAAAATTACCTATTAAAGCACCACACATGCTGTTAAAAAACACTTGGAAATTCAGAATTTAATTAAAGAGTAAAACAAAATTAAACACACGCTTAATAAACACTAAACTCAGTACAAAAACTCGATTGTTCACTGCTTCACAATGTCATTTATATACTTTTTTCAGATGTGGTAGTTCTTTAAATATGCTTCGTAAAATTTACAACTTTATCACTCGCCACTATACATTAATAAAAAGTTTTGAAAAACAAAAACAATATAATACTGACTGAATCGTCTGGAAACAATTGTGAACTGATAGTAGTGAAGCGAAAACACAGCTGAGAACGCGCTAGTCTTGATGCAGCTGCCAGTGTTGCCAAGTCAGCATACGCGCTGTTATCAAAACATGCAGTTGCCATGGAAAATTGTGATGTATGAAAGTGTGCCGTGAACCAAAGAAGGTTGAGTACCACTGGTTTAAAGCAATGAAATGGTGGCAGTCTTTTAAAATGCAATTTAACTTAAGTAATATTATTGTAAAAGTATTTACTTTTTGGAAAAAAGAAATGAATTTCTGTTTCAGCTTTAACATTTGTATCACTCCCATGTAATCCATTCAGGTCATTAGTTAAACTGCCAAAATGCGCTCTAAGACTATGAGGATAGAGTGTTTTTGCCTCAAGAACACTAGTAGGACCAAGAAGAGTTTTCCAGTCTTCGACAGCATTTTTTTTAGCCAGACATAATGCTATTATAGGTCCTGAAGATAAGGCTAACACCATTTTAGGAAAAGTTGTTTTTCCATAATCATCCAGGTAGAATTCACTTGCTTGTTCGGGAGTTAGATGGACCTTTCTTTTCTGTAAATGTAACAACATATTTTTATAAAAGAGAAAATTTTTCAACTAAAATAATTTTCATTATTACAGTCAAAGTTTAGAAAGCATTAATATATAAAAATGTGCAGTAATGTTTTACATTGGATAGAATTATACTATAAATCATAGAGGTATAACTACCTAATGGTAGAAATTACTGCATATTTACTGCAGCATAACTGCAGTAGTTCTACCTTCTCCACCCTATGGGATAACTCAGCCTTTCTGAACTTTGATGAATAATTCCATTTATTTTAAAAAATTATTATTAAAATAAAATAACATTCTTACACTACTACTACTACTTAAAATTTCATTGTGTTCTGATGTATTTAATAAAGCAGAAAATGTTTTCAAGAAGAAATTACTTTATCCACCAGATTATTTTATAATTAAAACATATTTTAAACCAAAATAAATAAGCATATAAACAGTTTTTTTTATATCTGTACTCAAATTAATGTGTATGGGAGGTTTGTAAATAATCCTTTTTTTTTTCAAAATTGCTTATTTACTTGCGTTGAAACATTTTGAACTAAATAAAACTGGATTTATTTCAGATATAGAAATTCCAGAATTACATTCTTCAAACTACTTTCTTAAGGGATAAATAATGAATTTCTAGTTTAAGAATGATTTTTTTTTCTTCTACAATAAACTAGTGGGTTTGTAAATGATTATCCATTATAATTATATAGTTTATTTGAAATAAGGACTGACCAAATTAGTTTCAGAATTTTAAATTGGGGTAAAAATTGAAAGCATGAGGTCATTTTCATTCTTTTGTTCAGCAGTTCAAAGCCTATAGTTGTTGTAGTACAAAGTTTTTAATAAAAATTATTATAACTCCTCATATACATTGAAGTCCACAAAATAAATTTATAACTAATTAAAATGATAAACACTGTTAAATTGTTTTGTTAATAATATTTAATAATGGTATTTTGTTAATATTTCATTTCTATATTTAATAATTATCTCATTTGTACTTTAATAGTATTTAAATAATTCAGTCTTTGTGTATGTAATTAGATTTCGAACTTGGCGGAAGCTTATAGAGAGCACTAGATGTATTGGATTGTACAAGAAGCAGTAAAATTGTATTTTTGCTTGAATTATTATTTTTACTAAAGAATGAATTTTTATTTGGCAATTTACATTGATAAAGTTTAGTTTTGTAATTGAAGTAATTATTTATATTGTTTAAAATTAACTGTATTTATAAATAATGAAGATATTTGTAATACAGGCAAATAGAAATTTCTAGTTTTTTCTAGACGTCAGCTAACAGTATATAAGCGGGTTGAGGGACCCGTGGATTGGTTCATTTGTGTGACGTGTCCGAAGGTTCGCTGCCGATGTAGTCTGCGCAAAGTTTAAAATTGTTTCATGTAGATTTTGTTAGGCGTTGTAAATGTTTGTTTGTTGTTGTGTTAAATAAATTATTGTTAGGAAGTTTGATATCGTGTTATTTACGAATCATCTTCTCACTATAATTGGCGACCGTGAAAGTATTGTTAAAAATTGTGGGGAAGTCGATTTCGCGCCATATACAAATCATTCGCTCGCATCACAGTCACCATAAAGTGTAAGCTGAGCGTGAATATTTTGTGTTTGCCATTGAGTGTTTTTCTTAAAAGATGGTTTTATAACTATGACTTATTCAAATGTCACTTGGATATTGAAATAAATATTAAAGTCCGGGTACCATTCTTAATAAGTTAAAAAGTTTAGTCTCTGCTTTAAATAAAAAAGATGTTGACCATTCCAGTACAGATTAAACTCCAGAAAATATGTAATTAAAATGCTGTATAGTTCATTGTTCTGCTTAACAACTTTACGACGAGCCATGTCAAATTGCAGTAAGAAGCAGATGTTACACTTTATCTACAATTCCATAATTTAAAATTTAAATAATTTAGGAATTACTTGCCTCAGGATTTGATATTGCAGAAAGATTTTTTTATTAAATTGTTACAAATGATTACATGAAATCATAATTACAAAATTTTTCCATTGAAAAACATTTATTTTCACTGAAAATGTAATATAAATAATCATAACTTAAGATACTACTATCAGGGAGAATCTTCATTTACTGTATAGTTATGACTTGATGTCAGTTCAGATGCCTTTTAAATGTGCTATTAATAGTCTCCAAATTGAACAAATTACTAATTCTCTTCAATAATAAAAAAAAATATTAAGTCTACACTGGAAAGATGTGGCAGTAATACTCAGTGGTTGTTTTTTATTTTTTTTTTATATGGAACCATGAATATTAAAAATTTTAAAACTAGAAATCTTAATATCCCACACGCTGGGATATATATAGGAAATATATTGCGAAGGGATTCTACCAGAGATTCTTTTAAATTTTATTTATTGAAAACACCATAAAAATTAAATTAAAAAATATGTTTGATCATAAACACACTTATTGATTTGTACACATATTCAGAATCACCTGCCTATTAATACTCTATACATTTAAAATTCTTTTTTAATTTGATTTTATTTATAAATATATTTTCCTTTTATAATTTCTCAGAAAAACCTTTCTTTGCGAGACAGCTGTATTCTTCATCTGCTGATTTCACAAGACAGAACATAACAGTGTACAGTTTTCATCAACTGTATGTTCTTCCTCAGACATCTCAATAGAATAACAAGTTCTGGGAGAATTTGTCTGATGGAACTGGACTCTTTTTAAAGATAATTCTTTACTTCCTGTTACAGCAACTGCATCTAAATTTCTCTAGAATAACAAGTGAAGTGGAGAGGATTCATAATTTCCTCATGGACATGATAAATATCATCTGAATTTTAAACTCTTTTACTCAATTTGCTGACATCTCCTGCTTTTACCTTATTTAAATAAGCTCTATAGTACTTCTCTGGATCCGGTGAAACATACAAATACTTTCATCACTGCTATGTGGAATTAAGACTGGCAGGTCTCAGGTCTGTGAAGGATTCATCTTCTAGATCAGCAAATTGGAAATGCTGCTGATTTTTACAAGATGTAGCATATTGTAGATCATTTTTTACACAAAAAGTCTTTTAAATCAGTATATAACTGGAAAATTACAAACGGCGAGGCTATGATTTATTAGCCTTAGCTTCAACATCAGGAACACTTCTTGCTCTTTGACTAAGATTTTGCTGAAAATAACAAAACATCTCCATCATTTCTTGAGTTCTCTTTATTGGTAAAGAATTCAGTTTTATTATCTGATGAATTAACATTCTTCTGAACATTTTCTCTACTTCCTAAATAAATATCATTAGAAGCTTTAAGAATTACCACTATCTGTTTCATTATTAGATGTCTGCATTAGCCTAGCAGTAACATGATAATCATTGTAGATCTGGTCTGCTGAATTGTACTAGCCCATTCATCAACTACTTTCTTAAGATGTTGAGTATCATTCCCTTTTGGAATTAATATATAAAGAAAATCATTTTTACCATGTCGAGCAGATCAAGAGAAGACATGCTATTCTCCTGATCCTTCCTCAGTGATCTCTACAAAATAACAGGTTCGGGGAGAATTTGTAAAGCTGGTTTCTAGACAAATAAGTAAGGCCTTATTATGTGTCTTCTTCTTTTCATTACTTTTGTTTTTTTATGCCGTCTAAAATTTCCTGGCTTAAAATCGTGCATAATCTCCTCTTTTTCATTTTCAAGTAATGGTTTTACAACACTTGTGTATGAAAATCTTCTAAACTTTCAGATTTACTCTCTCTTACATGAAATGTGGAAATAGTTGAATCTGTTTTCATGACTTAAAACCTTTTGGCTTCTTTCCTTTGAACATCTGGAGAATTTCGAGGAACAGAAATTCTATAATTTCCTTTTGCTTTCTTTTCATCTTTCCCTTTCATCATCATCCTAATTCTTTCATGTTAAATTTTTTTTCCTAATAAAAAAAATATACTTCTCTTGCATTTTTTGCTCATACACCTTTTTTTCAGTCCCCCAATTCTTTCAATAGTTTTTAGTCTCACTGTTCATGTCCAAACTGAAAGCAGCTTCAGCTAGCAGATCATTTCTGGTAGATGAACAAGGGCAGATTTGAATCTACGAAAGAATGTAGTTCTTTCATAGATTCACAAACTGGACTTCTCCCTCCAGACAGGGTTAGAGAAAATACATTGCTGACACTGATACCAAACATTATTCACTTTATCAAATCTGTCAATTCCTTCAAAAAAACTCCCATAAATATAATACAGAATAAGAGATCTAGATGACCTACCACCAGTAGCAATTTCTCTGTCAAGACTATAGAACTTGGATTCAGTGATTGGCTTTTTATGTTTTAAATATATTTGATGCATCTGAACATAGATCAGAATTACTTTCTTTCTTTTTTGCAAATCATTTTTATCATAAGTTTTAGCTTTACTTTAAGTTTTCTTAGCATTAATGTTTTCTGAACCATTATTTTCTGATTTTTCTTCCTTTCTTTTTACCGTTTGATTCTTTTAGCGATTTATCAAAAGTAGTTTTTTTGTTGCTAAATTTCTAATAATTGTTAATGACTTTGTATTTATGTTGCCATTTTTTCCTTGCTCTTTGAAATAACTGATGAAGTTTTTTTTTAGAATTCTTATTTTGTATAACTTCTTCACTAGATAAATCTATTTTTGAAGACATTTTGCTCAATCATGGTTTTGAAACTTTTGGTACAATAACTGTTCTTTTTTAATATTCTACTCAGTTTTCAAATTACAGCCGTTGTTTGTGCTTTTTACAAGTTGAAGGACTTTTACTATCTGTTGTTTTGTTGCTGTCCTTTTTGGACTCATAATACAATTTTCTTTCGTAGATCCACTAGATAAAGATACTCTCAGTAGTTCTCTTCCTTTTGTGGATATTTCTACAGCTACTTGTAGAAACTTATCGTCCTTTGGTCCTCTTGCTGTTTCTTATTGAAAAATAAGTTGTAGAACTCTTTACAACTGTTTCAGTAGGATAATTTTCATTGTTAAATTCCTCTTTAGCTTCACAATCTCTTCACCGTTCTTACTTCAGCAGGAGCCCTCAGATCTGATGTATTTAATTTTAAAGTTTCATACCTGGATTAAACTTTCCAAATTACTCTTTATGTCTGCGACTGATATCAACTGAAGCAATTTTTGAAGAAATAGATGACCTTCTGAGACCAGGTCTTGGTGACCCCTTCCTAGATATAAAACCTTTTGTTGAACTCCTAATTTTTACACTTACAGGTTGCTCTAAATTTCTTCACAGTTGCGTCAGTTGTTCTTTCTAGTATACATTAGATATTGTTTCAAGATATTAGATGAATGGTAGCTTAAATGTGTGCCTTAAAGGTTAGTAGAAACAGACATCTTAGAATAGAGATGCGATGCTGAATTACTTTTGGTTGATTGACGTTTAGGAGATGAAGGTAATCTGTGAAGGTCTGGGAATGGGTTAATAACATATTTGGATGACTTAAATGTTGAAAAGCCGACAATACTGGTGAAGGATTATCAGTTTTTATAAAATTTACATGATAACAAATTACCTCTAATCACTTTAATATTTCATTTAGTTTTATGAATTTTAATTAGAATTAAATGGGACGATATGGGAAACTATTCAAATTCTTCTCATCTGAGAAAAAGTAAGAAAACAAAGAACGAAGTCAGTTTTTGAAAATTAAACTTTTAGTTATTTTGACTGAGAGAATGTGCACAGAGATGTTATACAGTGTGCAATTTTATAAAACTGTCATTACAAAGGATGAACAGGAATAAATTTTGAAATGCCTCCATTTTTGTGTTTGGAAGAAAAGGTTACAAGAGAAAATTTAAAATACATCAATTATGATGTGTAGCTGGTACAACTGTTACAGCTTTCAGTCACTTAGATACATCAGTTGTTAAAGCCAAAATTAATAACCAGAAAGTACCACTGAAGTTTTTATAGCCTAATCCTTAAAAATAAACTAATAATTAGTTTATTAGTATTGTGACAACTGAAGTTGGCTGCCAGGAAACTGTTGCTTCAAGAATGGCAGGATGCCTGGGGAAGATCAGAAAAGGGAGCCTGGACTTGTAGGCTCATTCCTAGGGTAGAGCCGTGGCTCCGGAGGGGTTTCGGTGAGTTCAGTTACTACCTCACACAACTCCTCTCGGGGCATGGCGGATTTGGGACCTACCTGCACAGGTTCCGTTGACAAAGTGATCTAACTGCTTTTACTGCGAAGTGGAGGACTCACCGGAGCATGTGTTCTTCCACTGCCAACGATGGGTGGTGACCAGGAGATTCCTGGGTCTCCAGCACTCAACACCAAGAGCCATAGTGGAATACATGCTCCGGGGGAATCAGCAGTGGAACGACATCTCCACGTTGGCAACCAGAATCCTGACGATGAAGGAACAGGTAGCTGCGATCTGGGCACCCGACTGAAGACAACATCTGAGCAGCAGTCAACTCCTACGTTAGTATAAGGATTTATAAGTATAAAAAAAAAAGAAAAAAAAAGTATTGTGACAACTAAAATATTTAAACTTCTGTTTTCTACTTCTTGAAAATTAGACTGAAAGTAACTGCAATTTAATAATGTTTGATAAAACATTACCATTCTGTAAAATATAAATAATCATAACTTTTTTTATTAATAGTGATAGGTAAATAAATGAATTTCTAATTCATACAAAATTCATGCAATGATGAAAAAAAACATGGATCAAATTATTCATTTCAATATTCCTGTCTTTACTATCACAAAAATATATAATTAACCCTAGCTTTAGGCATTTACAAGTTATCTGTAACGAAAAAAACTATTTAAAACTTTTACAAACTATTTTATGTGTAAAAGTGTCTTATTTAAAATGCTGAATTAATAAATAGGCAAAGTATAGTGTATGTTTAAAAACTGTAAAAGTATAATACTGTAGTGTATATAATAAATTATAAGATGGTAATAGATTTGTCAGGTAACACATCATTAAAACAAATTATTATGAACATGCTTTTCATCCAGAAGGATGAAATCCTTTTTGTATCTTACGATACAAAACTAATTTTTTATCTATTCACAAAAATAAATCTTATGTGCAACTGCAGGGCAAGACTTCATCAATTAAGAATGTGAATCAATGATTACATACAGTAAAATAATCGCCAGTATAGAATCATTTTTTTAATAAATTATCTGTTATACACTTAGGACAGATTATTTTTTTAAATATTACAGCAGATTTTTGTTTAATGAATATACTGTAATATTTAAAAATTGAAATTTTCATCATTGATGACATTACATTTTGAATAAAATTAAAGGGGAGGTATTATTAGTTTTTGGTATATTAATTTTTTATATGGTGGTTGTCAAAATTAAGTTTTAGTGTGAAGATAGGATATTAAAAATTCCAACGTATTAAGTTAATTGGATTTAGGAGTTGTAGATATTCAACATTTGACCATTTACATCCCAACTTCAATCTGATTTCGACTCCATCAGACAAAAGAGGGCCATTTTTTTTTTTTTTTAGTAAAATATAGTTTGTTTTTGTAAACTAACATTGCACCAAACTGGGCCAACTTATTGAAGTAAATAGTTACCCTAATAAATAAACCTTAATATTCTCAAAAAAACAATGGGCCGTACTAAAAAATCAATTTAAAAAAAATTTAAATTATTAAAACTGACAATCCAACAGAATCTAATATTACAGTAGACATGAGAACTTTCTAAATAAAAAATGGAGATGACAGTTAGATATTTCTGATATATTATCCATCTTTCAAGTAGTGGCTGTTATACAAGGGAGCTATTGGAGCAAGGGGATCAAATACGATCCACAATTATTTACGAAATTTTTTTGTAATATTTTGGTGATGTAAAATGTCATTTGAACAAGGAAGTCAACTGGGACCCAAAATTGTTTGTTACTAAGAACTTGAATTTTTTTCACAAGTACTTAAAATTGTAAATTTTATCATATTACAGATAAAAATCTGTCAAGAGCAAAGCTGATGAAGTTATGCAACCTTTTGCGTGCTTTTTCCCCCCATACAACTGTGAAACAAAATTTAGTGGTCCTATTATGTGCGATAGTGATATATATATATATATATATAATTACTAAAAAACAAAAATCTATCATTTTTAATAAATAAATGTGCATTTTACTTTATCCTCTTGCTTGACAGGTTTGTCATTATTTTTAATAACAGTCACTACTTGAAAACTAATAAAGAATCTAATTACTAACTTGGATTCAGTTTTTTTTAGAAAGTGCCCAAATATTGTCTACTCTTAATACTAGATACTGTTGGATTTTCAATCTTCAAATTTACATTAAAAAAAAATTTTACTATAGGTCCCATTCAACTTGATTTTTCACAGATTAAAAATTTATTTAAGTAATTATTTACTTAAATACTTTCACAGCTTTTAAGCACTAGATAAACTAAAAATTATTGGATAAAAAACTTAAAATAAACCAGAAAAAATATAAATAAAATTTCCAAATTAAATCTTCTGTTTTGTAAATGTTTAAAATTCATTCTCAGATTATTGCTAATATATATCATTTCATTTACCTCAAAATATTTGCTACTTACAATGAAGTTTTCATTTTTATGGCAAAGTTATAATTGTTCTAATATAAGTACTAAACTCTGTTATATGCCCAGCAGACATTGTTGATGAACGATAACTCTTAGGACTTGCTAGATGGCATTAAGATTTTATATAAGCCCGCTATGGCACTTCAATTTAAAAAATTAACAAGCTGTAAACCTAAACCAAAATCAGAAAATTAAACCAGTCTCTATAAAGCCGAAAAAGTGAAGTTCTCGCAGAAATAAATGATTTTGTAGTTAGTTAACTAAATGAAAATAAGTCATCTCCAATTGAACTTGAATTACAGTAACAAAATGTGATTACATACTGTCTAACAAATGGTGATTCATTACTAGGTGATTTGCAACTAGTGATTTACAAACCCAGATGCATTTATAGCAGATAGTATAATGTCAGTTGGACTTATAACAGAGTTTAACCTGATATGTATTAAATTAATATTGGCAAGCAAGATTAATAACTGAATGTTCTCATTTAATCTCGCCAATTAAGTTTTGTAATAATAATCTATGATACCGATACCCTAAAAATGCATTACATTAGTAATATAGTATTAGGTGGTGGAAAAACTTACCTTTCACACCATAAAATATTAATTTATCACAATAGTGAATATCATTTTTATTTGATAATCTGCTAGAATAGTTTGTATATAGTCTGAAAAAGTTTATTCACTACTAAATAACAAATCAAATGAATGTTATCATTAAAGCTCAATTTATTCTTTTAAATCTATTCCAATTTAATTTATTAAGTTCTAAAGAAATACCAGTTTCTATTTTGTTAATATAAGGAGTTACTTTTGTAAACAATACCTTTATAATTTTGAATCCTTTATTTCTTATTATCTTCTCAATTACTAAAGCACTCTTTACAGCTTCAGGTTTTATTACAGCTAACGTTAATTCTAATAAATCTTTAATACCATTAGTTTCTGAATCAACATACTTGAAGCCTGAATCAATTGAACTAGTGGATGATGTCGATGAATTATAATAACGATCCATTTATTTTGTTTAAAACAATTACCATATACATTGAAAATAATTTAATTCCCAGTTTGTAATTACTTTTTCTTTTATAATAAACTATTTTTATTTGGGTAGGGGAAAAAACAAAAAACAGCTGTTAAGTGCTAATGAATATTTTTTTTATCATGTAATTAAAATTATTTTTTAAGCAGAAGAAAAATTAAAATTTTAAATTGAAAAACATATATTACTCTTTATTTATATGATTTAATTTATGTGACCATCCATTTACACATTTTTCTATAAAGAAAGATTAGTTATAACTTAAGTCAATTTAGTAATTTAAAGTACTTGGATGCCAATTGCTATTATTTTGCAACATAAAATATGTAAAATAATTTATGCTTTATTTTACTACATACTGCAATTTAAAACTATTCATTTGTAATACTAGTTTTGTAAAACTAAATGATAATTTCATTATCATTTTAACTTCCAATATACAGTTAATGGAGCTTGTAGCAACTATTATAGTTTATCCTCTTTACTATTTTATAAATTTCAATATGTTCATTTTCCTGACCAAATTTTTATACAGGTCCACATATAAATGTAACTGGAAATCACGAACATATTTGTCATGCATAAATATAACATACAAAAACTAATTGAAAAAAAAATATTATCAATTGCACTTAACTGCTTTAAGTAGTAATAAGAATTATAAAAAGAATTTCACAGAGTCTATAAATTTTACTTCCTTATACTTAAACATAGGCCTAACACACAACACTGAATTTATAATTTAGATGAAGTACATGTTACTGCATTGAAATTAAGGGTCCAAGTAAGCGGAAAATACTTATATTTATAAATGTTCAAAGGTTTAGTATTTAATTTAGTATGTATTTAAAAGAAAAATTTCCAACATATCTGCAGCGCCCAGCAATGAGACATAGGAATTTGCGTTAAGATTTACTTATTTAAGGTCATGTTCTAAAACAATTCCCTTATGATATCATAATGATTGAAGAGGTAAAAAATATTATTACTTATCTAATAATAGTTTAATTACACAAATCATTTTGTAAAGAATAAAACGCAAAAGTATGAACAAATGTACACTTTATTATAGTAGAACTACAGAAATCTTAGTCTCTAATCAGGATTTTTCATCCTTCATAGCAAATTCAATAACAAACTCATGAAATTCTAAAATTACTACCTTAATGGATATCATCAACATCAACCAAAGCCAATTCTGGTTTGTCATAACCTAGGCATTCCGGTGTATCAAGTCCTAATTCATCCAAAGTAGGTTGGATTTCTTGAATTATGTACGGGTATATTTGATTAACTTTATTACCGCATTTGAACTTCACAGCTTCAAGAAATCTAACACCAAGAGAATAGTCACTCACACGACGACAGGCTTTCAAAGTAGCACAAATAATTTTTGGATCTGGTACCACATCGTATCCCAGTAAATCATTTATTCCTTTACGAATTTCCCAGCCATCAATATCGGGTCGATTAAAATACTTTTCAAATCTTTCATCGAATTCCTCATCGGTCTCATGCTCGTTATGTGAAAAACGACCAGGTACTGCAGAAACTGGTTTTAAACCCTGCAGAAGAATACCTCTACCTGTAGAACGAACGGTCGATGCCAGAACTCGCAACATTTTTGGAGATGTGTACTTTTCCAAAAGTAAAAGATTATCTTTTCCAAAGAACCACTTCCCCTATTTACACAATTCAATCTCCACCTAGAAAATATCACAGTGAAGAAGAAAGGTCAAAAGTACCAGTAGTACCAATCCGAAAATCGTTACTAAAATTTAGCATTGCATTTTAAATAATATTTTACAAAGTGATTAAAATAAAATGAGTATTAATCGATCTTGATCGTATTAGTTAATATTTATTATTATTTAAATAGAAATTTAAATATGTATTTTTCAACTTGTATTATATCATATTAACTATACAGTAATCTGCCTGCAGGTGAACAAAATGCGATTCAAAGATACGCAAAAAAACGAATAGAATAACATAAGAATATATTTACATTAATCTGTCACCTTTTTTTTTTGTATTATTCCAAAAGTTGTAGAAAAAACTTATTTTATTAATAAAAATAGAATTTCGGTGGAGATATTAATCTTTCCACCAAAATTCTTTACGAAGTAGAAAATATTGTTGTTATACTATTAAGATAGTCATTGTGACGTGATTTAAAATTTTGTTGCCTTAAATTTAAAGAGGTTTTGGTTGATGTATTTATCGATTTCGTTTTTTTATTGACATTAAATACAATAAAAAGATTATTTAGTACCTTTATTTATTAATTATAATAAAACGGAAGGTCAGTAGATTTATTTCTAAAGATGGTGATGAGCTTAACAATGAAAATAATCTTTTTGTTTAACTTCCGGAACCACAGTTAAGTATATCTTCAGAGGATGAGATGAATGAATTGTAGCGTGTGTGAAAAAATGCCATGCCTGACCGGGATTCGAACCCGAGACCTCCGGAAGAAAGGCCGAGACGCTACCACTCCGCCACGGAGGCCGGCTAAATGAAAATAATCTGTAACATATTTCACTGAACGGTAAATTGTTTTACTTCAGGTGTTAGCACATTACCAGTAATATCTGTATCAAGAAGCAGAAACTATTTTCCTACAAAATCATCAATGAGACGAAACAGAACATATATTTTTTTATTATATGCAGGAGAAGTTTAATATTTTTCTCTTTAGTAATTCTGAGCAATTATTTGATAAAATTTAATTTTTTTATTATATACCATAGTCATTATGCTTAGTGTCAGGAAAACACAAGATTTAATGTCAGAAATAAGGTTTGAACAGGGGTGACCCATGCAAGGTCAAAGTCTGCATCCCTATCATCTTCAGTAGGTGATCATTTTTGTGAGTTATGGTGCATCTGTACCAAGGTATGGCAGAACTAATCACTCTTGTACAACATTTAACCATAAGGTTAAATTTAAATTCAAACAGAAATGTAGTCACTATAGAGATTACATCACATGTTCTGTGCTATTAGTTATATGTACAACAATGGTTAGATTGGGAGTACCAAAATATAAGTATTTCAGTTAAAAAGAAGAAAATTGTATCATACATTACAACTAGGTACTCATGCTAGTTCTAAATAATTTTTAGTTTAACCCATTTTATGGTTATTAGCCATGCTGAAGAGAAATGTTACAAGATTTTGGATTCATATTTCAAACATTGTCAAGATTAACTTCCCTAGCTGGATTAATTAAAATTGACGCTAGTAATGTTACATGATGAACAAAAAATTAACCAACAGAAATGTTCAAATTGGGGTATTAATTTTACATATATTATGTATCATTTGAATACCTAAGAAGACATGGTTTCTTGTTCTTCAGGTAAGAAAAAGGACTTTCACCTGGAAGTCCTGGGTTCAAATCCTGGTCAGGCATGGCATTTTCACATGCTTTACAAATTCAACTCATCCTCTGAAGAAATACCTAACGGTGGTCCCGGAGGTTAAAAAAAAAATAAGTTTGTTTAGATTATATTTATACTTTTAGATAAAAAAGAAAAAAAATATATATGTCTATCTGTCTTCAGTCATTTGACTGGTTTGATGCAGCCCTCCAAGTTTCACTACCTACTGCCAGTCATTTCATTTTAGTACCTCCTACCATCTATTTCCCTAACAATTTGTTTTACATATTACAAACGTTGCCTGCCTGCACAATTTTTCCCATCTACCTGTCCCTCCAATATCAAAGTCATTATTCCTGGATGCCTTAACATGTGGCCTATAAGTCTGTCGCTTCTTTTAACTATATTTTTCCAAATGCTTCTTTCTTTTATTGGTTTGCCGCAGCAACACCTCATTTGTCACTTCATCCACCCATCTGATTTTTAACATTTTCCTGTAACACCACATTTCAAAAGCTTCTAATCTTGTCTTCTCCGGTACTCCAATTGTTCAAGTTCACTTTCATATAAAGCTACACTTCAAATGTATATATTCAGAAATGTTTTCCTGATGGTTAAATTAATTTTTGATGTAAGCGAATTATATTTGACTGAAAGCTCATTTCGCCTTTGCTATTCGGCATTTCATATC
>JAAAKQ030092869.1:0-20621 GCA_010016005.3 Zanna intricata
GCCCTTTACACCCTAACATATGACGAGCCTTACGGTGATTATTGATTAATTTAAAATGTGACGAGGGCTAATGACCATAGCAGTTGATGCCCATATAAAACAAGAAAAAAAAAACACTATTTTTAATCCTTAAATTATAAAGACTATCCAAAGAGTACGTAATGTTGACTTGAAAACCGACCGGTAACTTTTCAGTAAATCTAATTTATTCTACACTTCACTTTTTTATTATTTTAAGTGTCTTTATTTACTGGAAACTTTTTATTAATACATTTGGTAATATCATGATATTAGTTACATTACTATATATATTATTTTTATTCTATGATTTTACAATTTGTTGCTTTTTTGAATAATATTCTTTCAGCGTAAGAAAATGGGTACTGCATATTCAGCGAGGAGGCTGGCGAATCCAACTTCATATGAATTGCACGGAGCCCGTACCAACATAAAATATTTAATTACACTTTTTTTAAAATAACATTGGAATGTTACGATCGTTATTTTGAACGACTATAAATGTTGTAACATTGATATTATCAAAATTAATTTTGAAAAATTAAATTAATTCCTTGTTGAAATGCTAATCGGTTAGAAAGTTGCCGGTAAGCGAAAGATAGTTGATCCAGAAACGCCCGAATCGAAAGAAAATATAGAAAGAGGTATGTTTTCAGGTTATTGAAATACCATATTTTAAGAGTTTTTTTGTGGGTTTTACACGGACTTAATTAAAAGAGTAGATGTAAAAAATAATTACGAAGACTGTCAGGGAGTAAGTTATCAATGAGAATGTTGAGGAAACCAAAATTGTAACTACTGTATGTTAACAGATTGAAATTTGAAATAAAGAAAAATATTTAAGATTCCAAAGGTAAAATGAGACGGAACGCATTCGTACGACTGAAACGGTTCTGCCTCGAGCTAATTCCAGGTAAAAGTTAACCCTAAGAAACATTCTCTTTTTCATCTATTCCTCGACCGTCATTTTAATCCTTAAAATTTTCAGCTTGTTTTTATTTGAGATTTTACTCCTGCTGAGTTTTGAATAGTTTAGAGAAATTTCAGAATTTAAAAAATTTCTAGTACTTTTGAATTTTTTAACGTTTTGCAGATTTATACTTCTGTAGAATCCTCGATTTTGATTGAACAACAACGAGAAACTAAAATTATTTCTGTGCTCATTTTCTTAACATTTATATCTAAATTTCTGAAGCAGATTGTCAATTAAGTTCATAATCGCTTTCATTAAATCGAAATTTTTATTTCACCATTGTTGCTGGTAATTTTTATTATCTAAAAAAATGATTTATACCAATGAATCATTAAAACACTCTTTATGCTTTTAATAATCGACAAAACATCCTAAAATAACCTAGTTTTTAGTTTGCTTACGTATTTTTTTCATTTTAGATTATTATTAGTTTTAATAAAATATATTTGGGAGTGAAAAAACCTCATTGTAGAAGATAAAATATAGTTAATAAAATAACGTATATTTACTGAAGACTAGTTGAGATATTTCAATTTAGAATGTAAGCTTTTGATATAAGTATCTAACAAGAGAGGATATATATATAAATTGAACGCATATGTTACAAAATGAAAGTGATATAGGGGTGAGTTGGCTGAAAGCCGGTGATCAGACAAAAAAAAATGAATTGAGCTGTTAGGTAGGCTGAATATCAAGAAATCCATTCAACCGGAGTACGATTGGAAAAAAAATGGAAAAAAGCCGAATTTTTTTTTTTTTTTTTTTGATTCATTTGTCACCTTCAAATATAAGGTGATGTAGATTTAAATATTGAGAAATCAGTTATTTTCTTCTGTTCTTCGATTTAAGTTTTACTGTTCTGCTCGTGTATAAAATAGAAGTACATGGGCATTGTTTTTTTCTTTATTCGTATTTTCTGTGCTTATTTGTGCTTCATTCTTTAGAGTTATGTTTTATATATTTCATATTAAATTTTCGTTCTTTAGTTGGAATTAAATTTCACGCGTTGAAAATTTCTTAAACGGGAAATTAAGATTACTTAATTCTTTTTATCAAATTCAGGAATGAGTTGTCTTATATTGACAAGAGATTTTTTTGATTCTTCACTAAAGATTTATTTGTATTAATTAGTTATTGTAGTTACTAAATACACAAATTACATTTTAGTAGCAAAAATTACATATTATATTATAACTATTTATTAAATTATAAGGCAATTACTATAATTTAATAATTAAATACTAACGTAATACTAATATTAATGTAATATTTCTCAAGGGTATCTAATCAAAGCGAGTACGATTTTGTTTCTTATTATTAACAAAACCTTATTTATTTGATCCTACCTCTACAACTTCACAGCGGTTACAGTAGGCGACTTCCTCCTACTGTCTAGTGTTTTATTCAAGGATCGAGGGATTTCATTAAGATTTTAAAATAATTTTAATCTGAGATGAATTTTATCGCTTTGTTAATACTCTTGGTATGTTTAGGATAACAATGATTTCCATTTTTTGAAATAGGCAAACATCACGTAATAACACTATACATTTTTCTAGAAAAATAATTTACAGCAGACCGTATCAAAGTTCTATTTCCAATAAATTTTACAATTTTTAATTATACTTCAATTTTTTCCACGTTTATTTAGCAATAGATTTTATTAAAATTTCCTAATTTAACTAAAATACATAAATAATAATTTTACTAAATCCTCATGGATTTGAATATAATTCATAGATCTGTACTGAAATCCCTAATACCAATAAGAAGTTTTTTCAATTTAACTGCACCATTAATTACAAAAAATTTAAAATGACCCGATAAATTTAATTGGGTAGAGCAGAAGTGTAAATGTGTTAAAAATAAACAGCTCTTCTATTTATAATGAAGCTAGCTTTCATTTATGTTATAGGTTCTAGATAGTGTCGTTTTGAATATAACTGAAAAATAAATATTTATTGAAAATAATAGGAAGGCAAAATATTAGTTTTCATTTAAAGGAGTGCGCACGAACAGTTTTTGAACCGTGTCGTTCGCTTCGGTCCATGAACCGACTCAAATGACGCAGTACGAATCTGATTTCGACCTGCTCTTCCATAAAAAATATGTGACAGCAGTCTTCGAAAAGTATTGGTTAGCATAATGTTTTGGTTACTTTTGGATACAAGACGATTTATTTTTAAAATTGATGAAAATATGTGCAGGGGATGAGTACAAATCTAGAAAGAGGTAAGATATAGTAAAGGAGAGTGAACAGCTTTGAGAATGTATGCTAAATGAATACAACATATACATTACTTTCCATACGGTAAATTCACAAAATAGTTTTTATAATTTCTACTTTTGTTTCGTATAGGCTATTATGTTATAGGCTATAGTAAAACAATTTTCTTATAATATTCATTAGGAATTATTGATAAATAACATAACTGTTATGGGGAATAACTGAGATATTAAAAATATTTTATTAATAATTGGTAAGCCTATTAAGTGACTTTACTTTTGTTTACTTCGGACTCTTTAAGAACATAAAAGTAATTGCATATAAATCTATCAAAACTCGTATGTCGTATGGCGAGATAAATTAATTTGACAAGTAAATAAAAGTTATATTAAAATGTGCAATAATACATTAAAAAAAGTAAAAAAAATCTGTAAGAGATCCTAACAACAAGATTCATGAAATTGTGCGTGCTGTTATGAAATCTCAATTGAAAGGATATTCGCAGTATCACTGATTGCCAGAGCTTCGGGATCCTGAAATGGATGAGAACGGATCTGGAAGCTCTGAACAGACAAACGCTCGCAGAATTCATCTTACATTACACCGCTCTCATCACCTTCGCTGTTTTTTTATTCATTCCATCTGTCAAGGAAAAGGGACGAAGAGGTGTCTTTTGCTTCTTCGGTGTTCAAGCTAAGCAGCTGCAAACCTCAGAAATTATTTTCAAGAGAAAAGCACTCCCCAACTTGCTTCACAAGAAAGTCGTGAACGAAGATGTCTAACTGACTCCATTGCTTCTTGCAGAAGTTTTCTTCCAACCCCTGCGAGAATTCCCAACTGATGAAATAAGAATAGAGTAATATCGGGCATACCCATGGGTGATTTTTCAAATTCATGCTGGACGACGGAGTAGACTGTAACGCTTTCTTCGCTTGCCGGGCTGTTTGCCAAAAGGGCAATGAAGGATTTAATTTTGAGATTTTCAAGACACTGTTTTCGACACTCTACATTAACGGAAGTACATAACCAAGGACGCCACAATAGTTACAGACCGATGTTTCTATGCCGTGCCACGAATGAGTCCATTGAGCACATGATTTGGGATGTTAGATATTCCCCCGAAAGAATAAACATCTCGCCACAATAATGTGTTGCTCTTACAAATAAGGCAGTGAACCACAAACTGGGGCAGCGCTGGGATCGCTGACTTGACACCTGCGACTCTTCTATCGTACATAATAGCTACGACAGCCGTTGGAGTGCGTTTAGGGATTACTCGGAGTCTGTTCTACTGGCTAAGGACGTTGAGGAACGTAGTAGAGGTTTCTATCTAGAGTGTTAGTCAGCCCCAGTTGCGAGGGTTTGCATGCCTTGGTGTGTCGGTTCCGAAGAACAGCTGGGGACTCCAAGTAGGAGACTCGATACTACAATGACGAAAATCTATAGCCGACAACATCTGAGAGGAGTTAAGACCATAGTCCCGGTGAGGACCCTCCCTCTCCGGGCCCCTTCTCATTTGAGGCCAAGGCATTTGAAGGCTATAGCCCCGGTGGGAAGTTTCCTCCTGGGGGGTTCCCCACTAGAGTCAAGGCAGAATTAAGATCGAGACACGGCTTCTGATGTGGGGAGTAGGTTTGGCATAGCTGGACCTGGAGCCCTACACCGGCGGCTTGAGACAGGCATAAAGAGAAGATCCGACCGGCAGGCAGAATGCCGGTTGTAAACCCAGTAGACAAGTGGCCTGTTAGATTACTGGACACTCCACTCCCCTGAGTCATACTTGATTGTGGGTCCGGCCCAGGGGAAGGGTTAGAATAAAAAAGTGTAGAGATAGAATTTTAGCATTCAATTGCCTAAAAAAAATTGGTGTAATCTGTGGGAGAAGATCTGATATTGTTTATTTTCTGGTTGACATTGGGAAAAACTTCAGTTAATTTATAAAAGTAACATTTCAAGAAAATAAATTTCACAAAAAAATATTTTTGAAATAAATCCTTTAAAAAACAGAGGAAATAGGAGAATAAAATGAAAAAAAAAAACTTTTTTGTAATGAACGTATTCCTATTTTAATACTTTGTAGTGATAAAACGTAATAACAGTATCTCTTTATACGTGAAATAATTGAAAAGAGCATTTCAGATTTATTTTAATATGATACAGCTATTATTATAAAATTGTTAGACAATAAATGAAGTATTAACACAACAAGCAAATTAAATACATTACATAAACACGAAGTAAATTAAATTTAAATAATGAACTGTTGTTTATAATCTGGCCCGTAAGGAAATTTAAATAACAATTATCAAAAATTAAACATTTATTTACTTAAGTGCTTAAGATTAAAATAATGCCATATAAAATTATCTTTTCAATGATTAATTGCAGCTTTTAATTTACATAAGGATAACAATCAGCCACAGTTAATTACGATGACCACTAATTAAAATTTAAGTATTATTTACCTAAGTATGTTAATTAAAGCTTAATCAGAATTCATATAGAAATATATTATTTAAAAAAGTAATATTAGTTGCAACGGAGTATTATGAACTTGAGGTTTTTTTTAGTACCATAGATAGCTAGAAAAGTGTAATATATCCGTGTAAGTGTAAATAACACACATTATCACATTCATTTTTATATTACTGTATATGTATCCGCGCCTGCTCACGTGTTGGTAGAATCACTTGAGTTATTCTTTACGTATAGCAAAATATTACACGTGTATTGAGAAAAAATTTCTGTTAAATTTACAATAATTTTATGTGGCTAATTACTTAAATTAAAAATTGTGTTATTGTAAATTGTTGTTGAACAGAGTACGAAACGGACCTTCTTCTGGGAGTTGATGTTGATCTGGCTATTTATGTTAAGGATAAAACTTGTTTTATCTAAGTGTCCTCTAATCCTTCGAATGCGAAATTGCGATCCGCTTAAAAAGACGTTGTTTACTAACTCCTAGATTGAACTGAACTGCATTGATAATAATTTCATCAATAAAAGCGTCGTGTTGGAGAGGTCGTTCGTAGCTGGTACGAATTCTAGATTATGAACCTGTTTCCCGAAGATTGTGAAATGGCTTATTAATTGTTTTTGGATATGGAATCCTGCGATTTGAAAAACGTACAGTATTTAATATTTTACTGCAGCAGTACATAGAAAATGACACTATTACATCAGCGTTATCCTGTGTTGTAATTAAGTACGGCATTACTTCAATGGCAAACCAAACCTATTCAAACTAAAATTCACAGAAAACCTTTTGACGACAGAACCCAATATACTTTACAGAATGATTTAAATACTAATACAGTACTGCACATTGTTGATCAGTTGTTAATATTTTATTATCAACGTTGAAATAATTTACTGTATTTCTCATATCAGAAATAGATTTATAATTTTTTAAGTAATTTTTATTTTACAATTGTTGAGTAATTTCCAATTTAAAAAAATTGTTAACAGTAAAATTTATTTTTATAAATTTTTCACATCACCAAATTAAAACAAATAGGATTTGACTAAATAAAATTCGAATTTTTCGTACGTGTTATTTTATACAACTTATCTTAACTGTTTTGTTCAGAATTAAACCCTCTACAAGTTTTGTTTAAAGGTTTTATGTGTTTATTACGCATTCAACTAAGTTATTGTACATCAAACTTAAAAAATAGGATTTTTACCTCCCTTTATTGGTTTACACTCCGGATTTCTCAAAAACTACAGCAGATACAGTTCTAGAATCTAATTTTTTTCAATTTTTCAGGTTAAAAACCATAAGGGTTATTCACCGAGGTAGCTGAAATCCGAGCGAAATCTTTTATTAGCCGACACTCGCAAATGAAGCATTTTAGGACATATGTTTATGTGAATTTTTTCCGTTATTTTCACGAGTAGAATAGGTTATGAATGTTCTAGAAGAATTTCGCGATACTCATTGTACAGTTAAGATATTTTCTTGCTACTGATATCTATCTCTATATGATAATTTATTTTTATTATCGCGAATTTCAGAATATTCTTTAATTTTTTACTATTTACAATTTTTATTATTACTCAGTTTGTTTAATATCTATTTTTTTATACACTCATACAAAAGTACAATGACTGATTGATTTATAGATTAATAAGTAAAAAAAAATTATGTTTTTAAAGTCACAAAAATTTATTGCAGCAATGAAGCAGTAAATCAAATGCCGTCTAATTTCGACGTATATCAATTCTTTTTTTTTTTTATTGTTATTACTCATTGGATTGACGCAGTTAGGCGCAATTATTAATTACCATCCTATTATACGCTAACATTTTAATTTACCGATATAAATCACGAGTCGATTTCATTTTAAAGGAATTTTATTAGTACCCACCAGAATGATAACAAATAAAAAGATTATTGCTAACCGTTAATAAATATTAAAATTTAAATAATGACTTATTTAATTAACGTCTATAATAAATATAAAGCTGTGTGCTCAAGTATTTGTGTTACAAATTCACTCATCTGTCTGTATATACGTTTTTATCAGTATATGACCCATTTTTCTGGAAGCGATAATCCGGGATAATGGTAGTGTCTGTATCATCAAAAAGTATTGTTACATCTAAATAAGAGTAATCTGAACGTCTTTATGTCAGTTTACAAAACCGTTGGGTCTGAATGATACGGATTATTTATTTGCATCATCTATTACCGTCGGCAATCGGAAAAAGATACTCATAGAAATTTAGACTATATATTTCATTTTAACGCTCAATATGCCATTCATATGAATAATTTTCCCGTTGATATCAGGGGGGTTCTCGTTAAAGCTCATGGTGGTGTGGCGACCAGAACGTCACAACGTGGGTGTCTTCCCCTACGGAAGGTGGGATGATAACAGGGAGTTACAGAGGTATACGACAGGTATAATTATTTCATTTTATATCGTTACAACTAAGAAATATTAATGTACGATTTGAAGGTACTTATACCTATACTTAGTATAAGGGTACTTGAAGGTACCCTTATTTGTATCAACAACAAGAATAATATTATTAACAAATAAATTAAATCTTTCTTTTTGTGTATACGACTAGCAAAAGGTAGAATATACAAAGGTAAACCTTTTATAGTGTCTCGTAGTTTTACCTTTAGGAATAATTATAAGAAAAGAAATGACGCTACGCCATTTATACCTTTTAGCTATTTATTAAATGATTAAGTATATTTATTAAACCGTTTATTTACATAATCTAAATTTATAATCAAATAAAAAAGGATTATCGAGGCTAATTTCTCAACAATTGTATTTAAAAGATTACGCACAAAGTAACGTAAGTCACAAAAAACTTCCACCACAAATTTTTTTTTTTGTAAATGTCTGATTACTAGCATCAGTTCCTATTGCCGACAGATCGATCGCTTTTAGTTTCGTACTCGACTGCATAATTTATCAACGTACTTAATTGGTAGCACTTTCCTGCAAGACTATATTTTAAAAGGTTCAAGTTTTCTCCTCTGTAACTAAGCGATTCTGTAACACATATATATTTAATTACATTATATATATCTTTCCGGTTCGAAATTCTATCATTTATGTTTATCACAAGGAATATCTGTTGGAAAAAGAAATTCCGTTGATTATGAAATCTGATTCTGTCAACATCATTCTTTTTTCTATTTTGCAGTCTCAAATATGTTTACTTGCCACGAACTGCTGGGTTAATTTTTTGTGAAGTTTCATTTCTACTTCTGAGTTTCAAAAAAATTCATTATCGGTTAAGAACCTTAGATAAATTATTTAGAGTAATTTTTTTTTACAAAATTTAAACCGATATGTCATTAGTTACCATTAATATTTAAATGGATAAGCACTGTTGACTATTAAAATTAAAATTTCTTTCTTGGAATTTTCCTTCACTACACTTTTTTTTTAATATAGTGTGCTGTTTTTTCCTCTCGCTTATTAATAAAAATACCTTAAGTAAAAACTATTATGATATATCTCCTTTTATTTATACTTTTACTGTATTTTGTTATTTAAATTATTGATAATATTTTTTTATTTCTCCAACTTTTTTCTGGAAAATTTAACATGAATTTCAAGTAAAATTATTAAAAGTTTATATAAATATAAATTATTTCTTCATATAAAATACCAGTTAATGTTATGTTAATCATTCTCATTTGAAATATTTTTTTATCATTAAGTAGCCCTAAAAATATCTGCGTATCGTGAATATTTAAAACATACTCTAATAAATGTTATCGAACGTCTAAAATGTTTCTAATACAAGATATAATTATTATGTTAGGGATGTATTTAACGCAACGCATTTTACTATACGGTAAATGAAAAAAAAAAACCCATAAAAATATTAATTTCTCTTCATTATAAATAATGAAATTTTATAAATTTTTTTTTTGTGGACGACTGATAATTTAGGTCGTACGTAAATGTGATAGATAGTACAAATGTAAATTGTTATTCGTATAACAATTGAGTTATTAAAACTCATAAGCCCACTCGGTCTCTTTTAACTTTATTTAGATTATGGGAATATATGTTTTTGATCACTAATATTTCTTAGAATGTCGTTCTATATTAAAATTATTTGAGAGTTTCAGTAGTCTAATATTTCCATAATCTAAAATAAAGTTGTCAAAGAATGTTGTTTGTTGTTGTCAAAGAGTGTTCAGTATGAACATTCTTTGACAATAAACAACGACGGCTTGAAGTTTTTTCTATAAATATCCTCATCTGACGGGTCTTCTAACAGCTAATCTTCGTTTTATAAATAAATCAGTCTAAACATTGCAATAAATACAAAGTAATTGTCAAAATAAAACTCATAGTTCATTTCAGAATTAAATTTAACTGCATTTGTAATGCGCATAACCGATTTTAAAAGTACAAATCCATTATAAATTGTTAAATTATAATTTGAAAATTAAGTTGTAATTTATATATTATTTTAAAATTATAACATGATTAATATTGTGATAAAGAACCTGTTTTTATAGTCGGTAATTTTCGATAGTCTGTTAACACATTCATTGCTAGATATTCATCGGTATACTAACTCTCTGCAGAATTATTTCTTTGTTTTTAACTCAATTTATATATATATCTTGAATTAAAAAAAACCGTTTGAAAAACATGACCGGACGCTAGTACGTTGTGCGCACGGGAGACAAAAAGCACTAGATTTATAACTCCGTGTTGAACACACTCTCGCTTGATTGAGACTATTCGTAAACTTCTTACTTGTTCATGCTGGTAATTTATGTTGACTAATTTTCTCGTTTTTTTAGATATATGTAATTTATTTCTTTTTTTTTATGAAAAAAGAAAGATCTATGATAATAAACATTCTTCATTGTTATAGATTGTGGAATTTACTTATAAAATGTCTGTGTTAAATTTATGTGCAGTAAATCCTCAAGTTATTCCGTACATCAGTAGTTGATTTATAATTTTTTATTTTACTTTTGTATTGGTTAGATTAATTTGCAGTTTATTTTCATCTGATTTCATATATTATCTGACTTATTTACGATTGAAAATTAGTTTTTATGTAAACTCCTTTGAACGTAATAGAATAGATCTGAGGAACAAGTAAAGTAATTGTACTATTTATGTTTTAAATAATGAAAATAATACGTTGTATATGTTAACATTTTAACAATATTTAAAAAAAAATAATAGAATTAAAAATTTTTTTGGAACGTACGTTTTATTATAAAGGATATAGATAATCGCCAAAGATTTTAATTTAAGGTAAAATAATTGTATCAATATGTAATTATAAAATAAAAGTAAAATATAATTTGTCTAATGTGTATTAACTTAAATAGAAATAATTTATAAAAGAAGTTTATTTAGTATAAATCCATCTTCTTTCAATAGAGATGAAATTTAAAATTTTACGCAAATTTAAAATTCCACCACACAAAGCCTGTTTAATGTAACTACGAACGAACTGCGCGGTAACAAAATAACATCATTTCTGATGGTCTAACATATGATACCGAATCAACAGTCATTTTCTGACTCCCACCAGTAGAAATGGAAAAGCCGCTGTACTATCACGCGTATCTGCGTGGTCAGCAGGATGTATGCACTTATAGGCCACGCGCCTGCACTGAATATGTTAAATAAAAGTGGGAGGATAAGTATTCAATTGCATAGTCCGATCACTGTTGTCAGTTTCTTACTCTGCACTAAGTTAACTATTATAAGTATGTTATTTTATGTATATTATTTCATTTTTGCACCGGATACTCTTACCTGATCCTGAACCGACTGGTTTCTAAGTATGCATGTTTTCTTTCTTTTTTTTTTTTTACATATCTTTTACGAAAATAAGAGGAAAAATCTTCATATTTAGATGTAGTGTTTTTTTAAAAGCACTACATCTATCTAATGTAGTGCTAAATACTAATACTTAAGTATTTTCTTTTGCGGCCATACGTTAGCGTAACAGGAATCTCCTTTTTTTTCTTTACAGTTTTCAGATTTGGACAGAATAAAACTTAGTATTCTTAATATTGATTTAAAATACGTACTAGAATTTTTAACACCATATTAGGGGTAAGCGTATTACTTTAGTAAATTTCATAATAATAACATACAAAAAGTAATCGTAAAAGTGACATATAATATTATCATATTATAGCTTGTAAATAATTAAAAATGATGTATGTATTAATGTATTCTTAGTACTTACTAGTATCCTTAATATTTATTAAAGAAAGACATGAGAATTCTATCGAAATATATATTTGAAAATCGTTAAAAATATGTTCAATAATTTCAGTTAAAAGAATAATTAATTAGTCATTAGACGGTATTATTTTTTGTTTTAAATTAAAGAAATGTAAATAAGGTGAAACTAAAACAGAAATTTGTAGGATGCGATCATCATCCTCGTATTTTGTAATATTGGTGAATAAGTAAAAAAAAAAAAACCATCACATCTTGTATACAAAACACACTGACTGTTGAAATAACCTGAAAACAGATTAAATTTAATTTGGGAAATTGATTTATTTAATTACAACCGCCATTAAGATTAACATACGACAAAAAATATTTTATAACACTTATTACTGATATAGTACATAAAATTTACCAAAGGTCGGAAACCACTGCATGACAATAAATAACAATTAGAGTGACAAAACACTTAACTAAATCGACAACGTTTAAATGATTGTATCTCTGAAAAGAAAAAAGTGACTTACCAGTTCCGATACAAGAGGTATTGATTTCCTCCTGGGTCGAATATCCGGCATACTGTCGATGTTGCTGTAGAATGGATTGTCCCCAGGGTGACTGAAACAACAATAAACCGTTTATAATTAATAGAGGTAGTCCCATATAATTCTTAACGTTATGTCATGCAAAACAATGAGAATTAATCGTGCTGTAATAAAAATTAATACGTTTTCTGATAGCGAGTGAAAAATATAGAACAAAATTGATTTATCGAAGAAATTATTCCTTTAAAGTGACATACTATGAAAACTCAGAAATTACGTTTAAATACAGACTAATAAATTTAATTTCTGAATTGTATACTTGTTTGATGATGTTCTATAAACTAAAACTGTATCATAATTTAAGTCTGTGTCGAGAGAATGTAATCTTTTAAACTGCAAACATATTTACTAGCAAAGGATTCAGTACTACAAATTCTTAAAATATCGCGAACAATTAATAATTGATAGTTTAAAAATTTTAATTTTACCGTTAATAGTATTAATAAAATATATGTTTAATTATTTCATTTAAAGGAATAATTAATTAGTCATTAGATGGTAAACAGGTATGCACCATACCTGCATACGTATAAATAACATCCCACTAAATGTTAATAATTTAGTTAATAGTGTGAACAGTACTCCAATTTTTTTGAATTACCTCAAAACAAAAATTTGTAAAAACTCAAATTGTTTCAAACTCAAACTAATTGTTTTAACCGACTGTTTGTCTCTAACTGAAAATCTAAATCTAATCGTTTGTTAATCCATTTCAGTTATTTACAAGCGATGCTTGTAAAATATTAATTCCTAACAATTAAAATAGGCAGTGAAAATCATCCCTGTGTTTCCATAAAAGAGATCCAAACTGGGTTTACACTTCTCAAAATTTAAATAGAAGATGTTTCAGGAATCTCTAATTGTGAGCTGTAAAAATACCAAAAATACTAAAAATTACGTTCTCGGTATTTAAAAATAATCCTTTAGTTCCAATTTTTTTAAAATTAAATAATGTAAAAAATTGGTAACTAGTAAAGAAAGAATTTTATTTAATCCTTAAGTTTTTTTTAATACTTTTTAAAAATAACTGTAGCAAAAAAAAAAGTTTAAAATTAGACACAGGCACAGGTATGATCGGTACCGACACAAATTGGAAGGTTTGCAGAGAAGAGTTACTTTACGAATAATATCCGCGTATTCCTCAATCTCCACTGATGCGGCATTACTAAATGCAGGGATTTCCCCGTTCCAACAATTGGTTGAAAGTTATGTATGTATACAATGAAAATTAGGTCGTTACAAGGGGCAGAAAAGGTCGAAACATTAGAGCAACTACACAGGCGTTGGCAACAACGTTGGGACCGCTCCAACTCAGGGCGATGGACCCATCGGCTTATTCGGCAGGTTAAATCATGGGACAACCATAAATTTGGCCAAGTCAAACTATTGGCTGACCCATTTTCTATTGGGCCATGGCGAGTTCAGGGAGTATCCTCATGCTAGTAGAATAGAGGAAAATCCATGCTGCCTGTTATTGGGGAAGTGATAACCCCAGAAGATGTTCATCTGTCGGACCTGGAATGGGGAACAGTGGAATTGTGAGATGATGACCGGATCTCTATCAGTAGACAATAAATATCATACTCTACTGCCGCTCATGCTGGGAAATAACCCACAGTTTCAAGCCATATCCAGCTTTATAACCACGATTTTATAACGAAAGGTTAGAGAGGACGCCTTGTCCTAGGGCCCTTGCTAGGCTATAAAGGACAGCCCCCTGCTCAGTGGTCATTCTTTGTGCTGGCATAGATGACGCGCGGGGACTTCCCCTGTCTCCCTACATATATCCAGAGCGTAGGGTCCGTCTGTATATCCTGTACTCTGAAGGTTTGTGTTTTCCATATCCTATATTTCTGTATCATGTTTACGTTTCAGGTATTTATATTTATGTATTTTATTCTGTAAGGTAACTATCTACTTTGTTTTCGCATTTTATTTTCATGTATTAGTATGTATATATGCATACTAATGTATGTATTTGCATATATGTTTGTATATAACGTGTATGTTTTATTTCTGCATGTGCGTATGCTACTCGCTCTTATACTGTGTTATATCTCCTGACTTCTAAACCCAGGTCTTAAATCTATGTTTTGCTCTGTATGTATTGTATTTGTGTCCGTATACGTATATGTATTTCTGTTTTATGTGTATTTTATATACCTTAATGCACCTTCTATTATGTTTGCTCTTATTTTGTATATCTATTTCTTATATTATGTTTCTGATATATATATATATATGTGTCTGTGTACTGTACTCTTACAGAACTTTGTGTCCAAGTTCCTGACTTCGTCTGCTACCAAGAATATTCCTGCCTATATTTTTTTGTGGTCATATTAACAGTTATTGGGTTTCGATATTTTTGTTTTGTCTGTGCGGTATTTCATCTGTGTGAAGGTTAGACCTAGAGGAAAACTCCCTGCGGAGCTAACGTCCGTTGGTGCTTGCACCAATGGACTGTAGCGATGACCCACGGGAGTCCCCGTGGGTCAGAACCCCGTTTTGTCCCATTCTGGCAACGGGACAACATAGTCCTGAAAACGGAAAATGCCCCGGGGGTCATTTCCCGTTGCCAGAACTATGCACAAAAGAACAAGTCCCGATACGATCTACCTCGCAGTGGATTACACTAGAGGCAAAAGCATAAGGAATAAGTCCCGGCGTCCGGAGTGGGGCCAGAATTGACAGTATTAACTCTGTTCTCCCGCTTCAGGAATGTATTTTTTGTGTATTTTCGTATGTTTTCTTTTTTCCGCATCCTAGTGTTAAGTTCCGGCAGCTGTGGTTGTCTCGCTTGACTCCTGTAGCCAGTTAATGTACAGCAACGAGGTATAATTACATTATAGCTCGTTGTACCATTTGTACAATGGTACAACGAGCTTTTTTTTTTTATTAAAAAAAAAAAAAATACTCGGAGAGCGCTAAAAGGTTCTGAGCGTCCAGGCCGAATCGTGGCGATGTCTAGCGCCAGGGAGGCAGACCACTTGCTGAGAATGTCTTGGTCCGGGACACACGTAAGGGTGTCCTGAATCGGAGTACTTTCGAGGATGCATGGGGGCTCCTCGAGTTTTGAGAGGGTCACCCAGGGCGAGAGGGTAGGGTGAGCGCATTGCGTACTTGGCCCCAGTGATAGATTTAGGTGTAGGGACGGGAAGGGCAGCTCCCCTAAGAAGGGAAATTTCGGCACTCCACAAGCGGAGGGTCGAACGCTCTAATGAGATAGGGGGGACCCTGACGAGGGGTCTCCCCTGACAGAACTACAAGGAGACAATAGGTTAATCTGCTACCACGGCACTGAAGAGCGGCTGATGACGTGCCTAACAGTGGTTCCAGCTGCTCCTGGATGCTTAATAGAAAAAAAAATATAAAGGATTCGAACCGGTGGGCTGACCTGTCACCGGACGTACTGCCGGTGGACGGAAGGTCCATTAGAGTGGTCGACAGCACCCCCGGGCTGTATTATGTTTCGTTATGGGTCCGGCCCGGGATGAAAGGAAAAAAAATTAGGTTATTATACAAAGCTAAAAATCAATAACGTAATCAATAGAGGAAGTTGAAGTCCATTATAAATAAAGACTGGAATAAAAATATTATTTTATCGTTCAATAAGAAATAAAAGTGTTTCTGTATAGGTCAGTTTTCAATAGCGATCAGATAAAGAAATACTGACGTTGAAAGAAATAAAGATTTTTTCACAAAAAGTAAGATTATTTGTCACTCACTTCGGAATAAATCGTTCTTAATAACATTTTTTTCATTGTCATAAAATTATTTCTAATTACCTTGATGAGTTATCAATCCGCGTAGTGAGATAAAAACGTTTCAGAATTCCGAACATAACTGATTTTCCATTTTACCGATAAACTGCAAGGAAAATTGTATTACTATTGATTCAATAAAAAGTAATTTCTTCATAGGAGTATTTGAGATGTTTAAGGCTCGATATCTTTCCAGAACCGAGATAAGGTTTTATCAAAACAACACAATTCAGAAATTATGACAACAGTTTACTTTGAGCGGTTAAATCAGAATTATTCAGAAATTATTTAGAAAATTAGATTTTCTTAGAGGTATATAATATAGATATTACAAAAAATAAAGAAAAAAAATGTAATTTTATCAAAATAAAAATTAGAACAGTTATAAAAAAAATTTATGAATAGGATCAGGCTTAGGCTGGAGGTACAGCTAAGAAAAAAGTTTAAACCACCAATCCGTAATTTTCTTATCTTTATAGGTAGTTTGAAATATTTTTATTCTTCTTTAGTAAGAAGAGCTGTTGATAAAATTACTTTATAGAAGAAAATTATCTTGTTTGTCGTAGATGTACATTTTGCGCTAGAATATCCTCCTTAAAATCGGGTGTAGAGTTTAATAAATTATTTTGTGTAATTTTGTATTATATTCAAGAATACTGACATTAAACACTCATACACACAAAACTCTAGCAAGGAAAAATATTAACTTGCACCAAAACAACTAACAGGACTATACAACTAACTAACCATATTAACAGGAAGTGCTTGTTTGCGTATTTGGCAAGCGTATCTGCCAACTGGCTGGAGTATGGCACTAAGACACAAAATGCATGTCAAGTCGACCTGAGATTGTATAAAACTACACTTCATTCACATTCATCCTCTTAAGTAATACCTTACGGTAGTTCCAGAGGCTAAATAGATAAAGAAAGAAGTAATTCGGTAACTATACTCGTACACAGCATTAACAAAAGTTCTTGAATTTTTATTTTTCAGTAAACTTCTTATTCAGCCTGTTGATATTACACATTGATGTGTTAGTCATCTACTTTCCTGTTTTCCGCGCAGTCTACATTCATCAAATTAATCTCTTAACAACATAATTCTTTGATTTATTTTTTGTGTATTTTGCGATCCTACTTTTTTTTGTTGATTTCACTCGTAATTCCAACTCTCTATCTGTTCATTGTTCTAGCATATTTCTTTTGTCTGAGGTTTATAGATCCTTATGTCATAGCTTGAATTAGAAAATTATTAAACAACTTTTTTTCTTGTTTTCGAGTTCTTTTTGATATCCTTTTACTCCAACAAACACAGACATCCATATTTAACAGTACATTTTTTTACTTTACCTATAATTATACTGCTTTTGAAACTCGTGTACATTTTGTAAATAGATGTGTATATTTTTTAGAGAAAATACACATCTCTTAAAGACAAAGTTTTCTATTTGCTTTTTTATCTAATTTTTTTCCATTAATATTTATTTATTTTGATCAATTTAACAATTTATTTCTAAACCTTGTCTGATTATATATCAAATAGTTAATATTATTTTTCCGTATTTTATATTAGCACAATATACTTTCTGTAAAGAGTAAATTATACAGTTTTTTCTATGGATACTTATTCTTGTCAGTTGAGTCTACTAATGGATAATTTTAAAACTGTTTTGAACAACTACAAACATATTTAGTCATCTTACAGTACTTCTTGGCTTTTATTTTTCAATTTTTCCCATTAAAGAAGACGGAACTTGACCAGAAAAGCATTCAGTAATTTTCCTATGCCAATTTAATACCGATCCAATGCAATACCGATTTTATTGACAATTGACTGACCGAATCAAAAACGATTTTATAAAAGAAAAATTTCGGAAAGGATAAATAAAGTATGTTATTTAAAATTTTAAGTAAAGGTTTACAGTGACTCAATGTGATCAAATGTAATTTTTTTAGAATTTAACTTGCTCATGTAGTTTTCTTTGATCCAGTTTTCTAATAATTTAGAGAAAATTATGGAGAAAGTCTATAAATATGTGATTTAAGGCTAAGGATTTGTAATACTTCACCTTTCTTTCATGTGCGTAATATTCGTTTCTTTTTTCATCATGTGCGAGAATTTACCAAAAGGCAGACAACAATGGGTTGATTTCAGTAAAATTAAGAAAAATATATTTTCAATGCCATTTTATTAAAACTTAGTATAAATATAATTTCAAGAAGATTAATGAATTTCACAGTAAAAAAAAACATTATTACAGTACGGTTTTTAAGCAGAGTAGTGTACGGCTGATCAAAAACAAAAACAGAAGAAAGAAATGATTGAAACAAATAAGGACAAATAAAAGGCGTACTATTCTATTGGGGTGGAAACATTGAAAGGCATTTTAATAAAAGCGTATACTTTGAAAGGTTTACATTCTTATTTTTCCTTCTTAAATTTCTTTATACAAACCCGTTTACAAAGTTCTATATCTATGACGCATTGCAAGACATGAAATAATCCGTATATTCACAATTCAAGGCGAAGATAATTTATTACTGAACAAAAGTATTGCATAATCGGCCATAAAAACCTTGACTACTTCTTCTGAATACCACTCTAGAGCATAGATTCTACAGCAAACTTTTCACTCCCAGAGTCAAGAGCAATTAATATCAAGTTCTTACCACTGTAAATACTGTGCATAATCAGCATGTCTTGCCTAGTCGTCTTTAATTTTTAATTCATGAAGTTATGTAAATCGGGAACCGACTGTAGTTAAATCTTGCCAGCACTTGTGTAGTATGATTTGTTTGTGTTGGAAACGCAAAGTGATGTTTCGCTCTTTTCGTTATTTACTTAAACACTTATCCTGATTTAAAACTTTATTTTTGCTTGATGATTTCGACATATAAGCTTGAAGCTTCTGTGTGAGAAATGGAAATGCTATTTTTGTAGCCTGTAAAAAAAGCTATGCCTTACAAACTGGGATTTGAACCGGGAACCTCCGGCTGAAAGGCCGAGACGCTACCACTCCGGCACGGATCATAAATTATTTCAGTTTTTTCAGTTGGAAAGTACATTTGCATTCACATTTTGATTGCGATAAGGCGCAACCCAATATTTAAGCAGCGTAATACAGAAAAATAGGGGCTAATATTCTCAAAAAAATGATATAGAACGTTTGTTGGGGAATTGGGGAGATTTTCTTGGATACTACGAGTACAATTTCCACCGAATATTTTTTAAGTTTTAGTGTAATTAAATTCTATATTAAAACTGGTTCTGGTTGGATAGAATAAAAAATACTGCAAGGGCAATAGGCAGATCTTGAATTAGCATACCAGTTGATTTACGCACTCTAGTTTGTACGCATTCTTTGATTACGTTTAAAGACAGAAAGTTTAAACTAGCTTTTGTAATAGTTGCAATTAAAGAGAAAGTTTAAAAAAACTGTTGTAGTAGTGGCAATTATATAGGCTTAACCAAGAAATATAACAGAAGAAGTTTTATAAATATCCTACTTAAAAAACCCCATTTTGACAATGTCTTTACTTATTCGTTAGTGAAATTTTTTAAATAAATAAAAATGTTGTAGAACTTTTTTTGTCGTTGAATAAATGGGCAACAAACATTCTTACTACAGCCTTACACAGTAGACGTAAGGCTGCGTAAGGCTGAAGAAACGACATAAGATTGTGATGATTTGATTTAGAAAATTTCCTTACGTTATTTGGACAAGTAGAACTTCCTTTATCGCGTAATTTATAAAGATGAAAAGACTGGTGACTAATAATACTGATGAAGTAATGAGAAAGAATTAAAAAAATGATCTAATAACTTTTCATAATTCAAAGTACGGGTTGATGTGGTTTTGATTAGAAAGATGTTCCCATTTTACCACTATTCACTGGTATAACCTCAGAATAACCCCAAATTATTTTGGGATCTGACTATCAATGAAACGTTAAAAAACAGATATCCAAAATAATAGTAATGTATTTTGGCGTAAATTATATATATATATACAGTTGCTTTCCATTGACTTTTCGTTTTTTAAACACAGTTAATTTCTCAAATGCTTGTGATTTGTTTTGTTTTGCAGTTGAAGTGCCAATCTACAAACTTACTACATTTTAAACTTAATTGATACATTTTTACCTTATTCCGTTTTTTATTATTGGTGATAGTAAGTAATATTTATATGAATTTCATTTACTTGGACCCGATATCAAATTTTTGTGTAAATTATTACTTACTCTTTTAAATGCTTTATATATATATATATATATATTTTAAGAAATGCTTTCTGCAGATTAAAATAAAAAAAGATTTCTCAAAAACAGTGAT